>JAJJWW010008195.1:0-96144 GCA_023531295.1 Papaver armeniacum
AAAAAAATGGTTTGGTTTTTGATTTTTGATTTTCAGTGCCGAAACTGATTTGAGAATGGGGGATAAATGATTTGGTTTTTGATTTTAAGTTTTAGTAGAA
Organism: Papaver armeniacum; assembly: GCA_023531295.1. Taxonomy (NCBI): domain Eukaryota; kingdom Viridiplantae; phylum Streptophyta; class Magnoliopsida; order Ranunculales; family Papaveraceae; genus Papaver; species Papaver armeniacum. The sequence goes on from JAJJWW010008195.1 coordinate 101, forward strand.
TGGGCATTATAGTCTTTTCATAATATTTTTTAATTAACCAAAGGGTATTTTAGTATTTTCATACCCAAAAATCACCCCTTAACACACACCATGGGTTGGGAGAAGTAATCAATATCCCCCAATTCCTTTTTATATCCCCCAATTTTGCGTTCTTTTGCCACTTAACCCTATAGGCTATAGCAGCCATTTTTTAATGTAGAAACATTTTTAACTTTCACAGACCCCACTAACAACACCACCGCAGCTAAGGGTGCACAGGAACTGAGCCGAAAACCCGGACCGGTGGAACCGTACCTGTTTTGTACCGAACCGAGGAAGGGGATACAGGTACCGGTCCAAAAAATAGGAACCGGGGCTAAGGAGGTACAGGTACACGGTCCTATCCTAGTCCCGTACCGTCTCGGACCAAATGTACCGAAGAAAAGAGCACCATTGACTCATCCGTTACCAAAGCCAATGAACAGGTGAAAAAGACCTCCAGTAGCTCAGTAACAATTGACCTCCAGTAGCTCAGTAACAATTGCCCATGATGACGGGAAGAGTCCATAGACGTATGCAGTATGCAGAAATGAAAAAAAGAGCAAGAGGACAGCTCCACCAACAAAAATATACTACTTGAATAACATCATCAATGATAAGATATGACAGCAGTAAAAGCTTACAGATTTAAAAGCCGTTTCGTCAATGAACAATAAGAAAGAGAGTTGAAGAAGAAAAGAAGGAAAAAATCATTAAAACGCGAAGAGAGGTTCATGAAAAAATCAGAATCACGTGGCTTTAAGAAGCATAGTTTCACTGGAAACCTCCAGGGAGGTATTTTTATTATTGCAAGAGACTATTATTATTGCAAAATTAAAGGCGAAATCATAAAAGCTTCTTGTATAGGGCGTTAATATTATTTTGCAGGAACAGCCAAAGGTGGAAGTAAGAATTGGAGATTAACTGACCTTTGAGAGATTAAGCTCGTAAGCGAAAAGAACATCATCAACCAGCAACGCGGAGATGTTCATCCTCAAAAACAGGTTCAGCAAGAAAATGAAGGGCAAACAAGCTTCAAAAACGCACAGGGAAAATAAGCTCCAAAGACGTACAAAGGTTTACAGGATAAAGACAACCGTTACCCTAAAGACGAAGACAAAAAGCAAAAACAAATATAAAAGAGGCGCAATGAATTCCAAAGTTTACTTCATCAACAATAAAATTTCAGGTGTATAAACTTGGCCATGATAGAGAACAGGTACATAAACGATGTCGGAAAAGCAAACTTCAACTATCATCAAAGAGACGAAATTAAAAAGACATATACCAAGGTGTTGCACAACCAAAGGATTAACAAAGCTCACCAAGAGTAGCAAATCTGAACTACTGCCAAAGAAATAAATTAACTGGAAATTTTTTGTCTGGAACCGAGACTAGTACCGGAACCGTACCTGGTACCGTACTGGTCCCGAATAGTACCGGAACCGAGGTATAGGGTACAGGTACCGGTCCAAAAAATAGGAACCGAGGCTAGGGAGGTACAGGTACTCGGTCTCGGCAAGAACCGAGCCGAACCGTACCGTGTGCACCCTTAACCGCAGCATACCAACATAAGTGATCTATGGAGAGGGATACTTGATACTTTCTGTTTGATGGTACATATTTGCATTTATTCAAAAATACCAAACCGACATTATCAAACAAAAGTAATCTGCCAATGACAAAAGTTTGGCAAAGGGAAAACTGTCAAAACATCTCATGGGCTGAGAAAATATTAGAACTCTTGCCCGTCTCAATAAAGAATTGATGAAGAGATGACTGTGAGTTGTTATCTTATCCTCAAAATTGCCCTAAAACTATGTTTAACATATAAATTTGGTTCATTCATCATGTGAACTATATCCAGTTTTTCAATAAAATCAACATGAGGCAAAATTGTTATTCACTTCTTTTTGGCTTATTAATCTGCTTCACCCTTGAATAAAGGAAAACTCCAGCAAGAGCAATCCCAGTTCCTGAAATAAAAAACCAAAAAACCCCATATTTAAATCTCGTTGGAAACACGGGCAAACATGGGCTTAGTGAGTTGCGGGTGGGGGAAAGTGGAACGAAATTTACAGGACGGTTGAACATTATGTAGCATGATTGAACCTTTGTAAATGAACTTTTTACCTATAGAAATGAACTTTTTACCTATAGAATTGATGGGTGAGACGGGCGTTTTAAAAAAGAGAACTGATGACACAATGACTACTACTCGTTTCACACAGTTTCCAACTGAATGGGTGACAGGCGATACCCTCTGCAATATCATATAAGCAATCTGCAATAATGGAAGATTTAATAGGATCAGCTTTTTCTTTTGAGAAAAGAAGGTTTAAAATAAAAAGATAGAAGAATGTACAAAACCAGAATACAACTTCACGTCATACTACAAATGCAAAGTTGTTTACCAATGAAAAAGAATTTGATTTACACTTATCCCTAAACACGTCCTTCTCAAAAAACCACAAAATCAGAGTTCGCTTAATGAGCAAAATCAACTCAATGGGATCAGCTTTATTTGCTCTTACTTTATTCTTTTTTCAAGAAATTAAGTATAGAGAGTGCAAAATAAGAAATTAAGAACAGAGTCACAGACAACATCATAGAATGGGAAAGGCAACGTTGCACTCATGCAACAACTGAACAACATAATCCAAATGAAATAACTGAGTTTGAAGTGCGCAAGTTCTAATAATTCCAATCCGATAGTACCCGGCACTATAACCTTATGGTATTAATCACCGAAATAGTTGATGCCTGGATATTGCCTATTTTCAGGAGAGACGGTGCAATTCCTAGTCGTTATTTGTTCTAACAAGCAAGTTCACACATTTTTTATTTTTTTTTCCAAATGAAGAGAATGTAATAGAGAAGTAATGAGATTAACACTATTGGGGAAACTAAAAATTTCTGAACTTTCCATGTTTTACCAATATCAATTTCAAAGGATTCTGCAATGATAAAAACCTCAAAGTACTAGTGTGAAACGTTGTGAATTGATTGTTAAATGATGCTCAAAACATAACAAGCACAAGCGTGGACATGCAAGGGACTATCATTCTCCATTATAGCAATACAGACTATATCCATTTAATCCTAATCTAACAATAGCATAACAAACAAAACTTGGGTTAAATTCACCTGTTGATGAGCCTGGAAACAAAGCCCAGATAGAAGAGTCCTCACGCATAGTTCTCGAACATCTAAGCCCTAACACGGTAGAAGGAAAATGTAAAGGAACAGATTCCTAAATGATGCTTTAGGGAAATATAAATTAGTGATGTGTTACATTTTAACCAGCGTGTAATACTTACAGCAGACTGCAGGAATGAAGGAGAAAACTTAAAACCTTCCATGCAAAGCGTCAGGGGGACATTCAGTGCAAAGGATAAGATTGTTATCATAGAGAAAAGAGTTATGTTGTCCAGAGATTCCTGTTAAAGATTAAAGTCAAGACAAGAAGTAATCAAGTAAAACTATAGTTGTTGAGCCTAGACAAAACTATGAAGTACAAGGACAAGTCCGACACCTATTAGTTAGGAACATTCAACTGATAGAACCACAGATTTTGCACTAGCACAAAAGAATAGTTGCATCACTTGAGTATGTAAGCTACCTCTTTCTTAACCATGAATTGCTTGCTGAATACATTACGAGATTGATTAGCCAAGTTGGATCCCATTGCATTCCAAAACCCAACCCTGTCATCACAAATCAGAATATAGGCCATTCTTCTAAGCTTGAGTATTAATATATCATACTGTAGTTTACGAAGAAATATCTATGAATAGAAGAAATGGGATCTTTGACTTTTTATCCTAAGGCTAAAATAACATCAGATATGTTTCTTACCAATCGAATGAGGCTTCAGTAAGTGAAGCCATTGCTACTCCACCAACAACTGGAACAAGGGATGAAAGTACCCAAATTGTTGGAACCTATGCAAAGAGTATAATCAAACTAGTCTTCAATCTCAAATGAAAAACACATAAGAAATTAAAACATACTGTAAAAAATAAGAACAAGTGCTTGAATAATACAGCACCAAGATAGTCAGCAACAAAATTGGTTGAAAATCCAAAGCAGCAGTTTACAATCCGTAATCATTTAAAAGTAACATAGAAATGAGAATAGATAGAATGGTATACCTCTCCTAGGAATAACGCTGAGATGATAACTGAGAAAAAAGGCTCCAAAGCTTTAATTGTATGGGTGAAAGAAACGGACACCTTCCCAAGACTCATATTTGTACAAAGGTTTCCCATTGTGTGCACTATCGCCAATGGCACAATTGCCACGAGCTGCATCCACAAGCAAAAAAACAACAACAAAAGTAATGGCATTAGATCACAACTTAAGAACATGAAATGACACCAGATTCACCAAGTATTTGAATTGATTGGTAGGTATAAAGAATACGAAACGAAATTGAAACGGAATTACCTGTGATTTAGTGATGTTAGGTCTTTTGTACAGATTAAACGACCACATGATTAGAACAAGAAGCGTGCCTATAGCGAACTGAATTAATGAAATGGTTACTGGGTAGGGATAAACCTTCAACACTTGTTTATTAAAAATGTTGAAGTAGATATTTGAAACATACCATAAACAAAATAATACTCCAAGCTCCAATCTCTGACTCAAACTATTCCTAGAAGATGATGATGATGGTGGTGGTGACGTTTCATGTACACTTTTAATTGCGTCATTACATCTAAAATGTCTACCAGATTTAGATGTATTAGAATTCCATTTACAAGAATTAGAATACGTCGATAATGATGAATATGTAAGGGAAGTAGTAGATGATGAAGGAACAGAAACTCCATGAATGGATATTCTTTTGGGCAGAAATGAATTCAATCTAAAATTAGGGTATCGATATATAAAATCTGTGTGTCTAAGATACCATGTTGATGAAGAGGAGGAGGAGGAGCAATGGGGAGGAGAGAGAAGAAAAGCGTTGCTCTGCATTTTATTTTGAGTTTTGAGAGACAACAGAGGCGGCTTCTTGTATGCTATCTAATTAGTGGAGGTTTTAGTCATTTAATCACTAACTTGACCAGCAAAGATTTTGTTGTTTGATTACTTTTTCATAAGTAAAAAGGAATATTAGATAATAGGATCTCTAACCGTCGGATGTACAAATATCCTTGGTTGGAAAATGAAGTTTACGGTTTGGATGTGGGGACGACTGTACTAATTGGAATATAAGATTGAATACTCCATCAAGTATATCCCAACTGAATCTGATTTTAGACGAGATTCCGTCCCCATGAACTAAAAGCCTAGGAGGGACCATCATTTTGTTTTCGTGGAGTAGGCTGTACTTTAGTTTGTCACTGCTTATATTCGTCGAATTCTCAAAATGGATGGTCATGTCAACACGATACTCCCTGAAATTACATAATGGCAACGTTGCCTGATACTTTGAAGAATAAATGCCACGCGGTTTCTTTATCTTTAAGAGGTTTTGTTTTCTTTCGAGTTCATATTGATTTCGGAATTTTGTTTTCATTTCCAAACATGGGTCGTGGTATTTGCAGATACATATTTATCCAAACATATGTTGTGGTATTTGCCGATACATATTTATAACTGCGGTATCTTATTTGTATCCGTTGATGATGATGATGAGTTTTTGTATTTGTATTTCATTTCCAGTATATGTCATTAAGTACATAATACCAAACGTAAAAGACATTTATTCTTAAAATATAGTCAGAATAAATGTCACACGGTTTATTTATCTTCAAGAGCTTTTCTTGTTAAAAAACAAAAATCTTCAAGAGCTTTTGTTTTCTTCCGTGTTCATACTGATTTTGGGATTTTTGTTTTGATTTCTAAAGAAACCTATTATAGGGGCTCCAAGAAAAGTGTTTTGAGGGCTCCTAAAGATTCAAATATCCTACAATGATGATTAGGGGACCTAATTCATAAGAAAAATACTAAAATACCCTTAATCGATTAAATATTGAAACCTAGAACTAATTTGTTTTCATTCCTCTCCTTTAATTCTTCCATTTTCTTCTTCCCCATCACCTCCATCGCCTATTTCTTCGATTAATCGTCAATTCCCAAAATAATTCATTATCGATTAACACCACTTAATCCACCCGCAATGACTTCAATAAGATAAAAATCAAAAACCCATCTTATTTTATTGGTTTTATAATGCATGAATAAGCGCAATCGATCGAATTAGGTTTTTGAAAAAACAGTTTCAGAAATGTCTACGGTTGGGAAAATTCATACTTCCCAACCGTAGACTGCCTACAGTTTGGAAGTATGAATTTTCCCAACCGTCGATATTTCTGCCTACGGTTGGGAAGTATGAATTGTCCCAACCGTAGGCAGTCTACGGTTGGGAAATATGAATTTTCCCAACTGTAGGCTGTCTACGGTTGGGAAATATGAATTTTCCCAACCGTAAACCGTAGACAGTACTGAAAAAATAAGTGATGGGTTTTCTTAGTTTTTTATTTTTATGATCGTCATCTTTATCACGACGGAGAAGAAGAAGAGAGAAAGAAGAATAATAAGTTTTTTTTATGATCATCATCTTCATCATGATTTATGAATAAAAATAGAAGGAGAAGATAATAGATTTAGTTATTTAATTTTATAATTTATGGAGGATATTTTAGCCATTACAAAAAATAATTGGATATGGGGTTTTGTTGATTACTATTTCATAACCCAATTTTGTCATCTTGTGAGCCCTCAAAACCCAATGTTTGGAGCCCCTATAATAGGTTTCTTTCTAAATATGGGTTGTCGTATTTGCTGATATATATTTGTATCTGCCGTATAGTATCTATATTTGTTGACGCCGATCTAAGATTTTCTATTTAACTATATCTTTAGGTATCCGATACGGATTGCATATGTATCGTATCGACCCGTGTCTGTCGATAAGTACATGATACCGAATGTAAAAGACATATAAATGTTAATATTGGTACTCAAGATCAAGATCATGGTGCTAGATAACAAGATCCGTTTTTACAGTGTAATAGGTTAGCTCTATTAGCTAACCTCAATATTCAAGATGATACACCGTCTCAGTATCCACTCAATGAATCGAGATATGGAAGTCTAAGCCAGCAAACGGATTCCATATCATTCAGTGGTCAATCTTTTTTCAAGTGGGAAATTAATGGAATCTCGATCAACAATCTCAGTATCAAATGCATGATTGCCATGATAGACAAGAAGAATTCTTTGAAATTCAAATAGTTCCTACACATATCCTTTACACATGGGATATCATCTAGAAGAGCAAAGTCACCATCTACTGGTTATTCAAATTTTGAAGAAGCTAACTCGAACTTCAATCTCTTCTCACATTATTTTTATGACAATGAAATACGCTTAATTGCATCTTATATAATAACTTTTTTAAATAACAATATTTTCCGGATTCAATGCTTGCGCTACCTTTATTTAAATTATTTATTTTACTTGAAAGAATATTTCAACATCTAGTATATGCAAATTTATACGATGGCAGACCATAATGCCTTAATTAGACATAATACTCGATATCAGTCACCATCACCGATACCGTCGCAATGTTGCGAGGACAGATATGGCGAACCTTATTTCTACATGGTCTACACTTCACCAAAATTTCATAGTGTATGTTTTTATTTACTTTTTCTTGAAGACTAGTATTTTTATTTATTTCTTTAAACTAAAGAGTTCTAATTTTTGTCATTCAAAATTATTTTTCTTTCAAAAATTCAGTCTTGAACAAGGCTTCCAACCTGTATGGACAAAACCTAATACAATTGCAAGTGGACCAACTTAAAGATCCTTGATAATATGTATATAAAGATAATATCTCTATCTCTTCACAATCAGAAAGTCAAGACAATATAGTCTGTGAACCTGATTGTATAGAAGAGTACTTGGATGATCTCAAAAATCAATATCCAACATCAATCTAGTCGTATTTAAATAACTGAATCTGAATTCTGCCAAGTATGAAACTTGTTATCTATCTTTCAACATATGAATTCTACAAGAACGAGTCTCGTAATTGATCACAATTAATATGGACTTATCTACTAGAATTGATTAAGTACTAATTGTTATAAAGATATAAATGCGGAACGGGAAAAACACAAGCCACCAGAAGTTTTGTTAACGAGGAAAAATGCAACTGTAGAAAAACCCCTGGTCCTCGTCCAGATTTGAATATCGCATTGTCTTAAGCCGCGACAGAGACTAGCCTACTATCAGACTTCAGAATGGAATGTAGTAGAGACTGAATTCACTCTCCAAGCATTTCAGCTGCAGTCATGCTCCTTACGTCTCTTGAACCTCGTAAGGTTCTACGCAATTGATTCCCTTAGCTGACGTCCTTTACGTCCTAAGAGTTGTTTCAGCCAAAGTGAAGACTTTTGATACTAATATGCCTCTAGCAGATAAACCTATTTGATTGCCTTTTAGATCATTAGATCAAGGCTTGGATATATGTTTGCAATAGGCAAACCTCACAAATCCAGAATAATTACACTCAGTTAGTTGACAAGCCTGGATTATTATCCACCTCTCAAGAGAAAACTTAAACCAATCAATAAAGAATAGTTTTAGATATCTATCTCGAGGAATCATAAAGTCTGAGACGAAGAGAACTTTGCGATTTTCTATCTATCTCGTTTCTGAAAGAGATTATTAAAACCTCCATAAAATAAAGAACAAGATCGTGATAAACGAACATTAAGATAAAGATAGTAGGACCTGGCTTCATGAATCCCTAAGTGAAGTATTTAAGTCGTAAACCTAATTATGTTTCTTAGAGGAAACCTAGGTTCATAGAGAACGACTCTAGAAAACAACTACTCTCTCCGTTTCAAAATAATAGGCTGGTTCCATGTGTAATTTGTACATGAAACCAGCCTATTTTTTTTTTGAAACGGAGGTAGTACGTAGGACACAGGTGTGTCAAGGATTGAATTTCCTGGTTGTTTAAGACTCTATATTTATAGACTTTCAAGACTATGGTTTCTTAAAATTTAAGCTAAGATAACTTGAGATTCAATCAAACACTTTCTCAGTTTAGATGAAACTCTTGTTAGGAGTTCATGTAAGCATGTGAGAAGTTTGTCTTGAAATTACATAGAAGAATATACACTATGGTCCATAGTACCGGAGCCTTGTATAATGATAGTTCATGCCAAGTATGTCTTCATAACTAATAAGCTATATTGTGTTCATTTAAATACTTAAGACTTGAATCATGATGCACATACAAAAGGTGTTTTAGTGATCAAATATGTCTTAGAGGTGTTCATGAGAGTTGTAGCAATGCTAAGCATATTTATGAAATAGGACATGAGCATCTACTAATTCGTATTGTGTGGGTATGCGATACATGTATCTACGAACCAGTTCGTGAATTCGGATGGCTAGGTGTTTGTGGGTGAAAACCGTTTCTGCTGATTTCGGTAATTTCGTATGAGTGCGGATGAGAAACAAATCTAAACCCAAAACAATGTAATGCACAAGAGTACTTTTGATTTGAGAGATCAATCTATACAATCCTGGCCTAAACCAAGAAATGCCCATTCCAGGCTTGCTTCGGTCACAAAGTGAAGGAGAAGGATTGGTCTTAGGGAGGGAAGCGAAGAAAGTGTTGAGGCCAGAATAGTTGATTCTGGAAGTGTGGGTGTTTTGCGACTTGTATCCGAAAACTGGCGAGTTGAATGGAAAGCTACCAGGTGATTTATGGATGTGTATTGTTCTCCTGACCAAAACTTATTTTTTGGTGGAAGTAGGTGAAACCTATTTATACAAGTCGTAATAAAACGTACCCTGGCCTCGTAAGAAGTAGAAGCGGTTGAGTGGTGGAAAAGTGGTAACGGGTAACGCCTGTAATTGATGTTTCCATAATGAAGATGCGTTTCACCACTTATTTCTTGTCATTACTAACCGCCTCACCTTTATGACACTTTCTTATAACGGGCGCCGACCAATTGAGCATCCCAGTTTGTGACATGTTTAGATGTCTCGAGTGTTTTCATTGGAAAATATGTAGCATGTTGTTATGTGTGGCAAGTTAAAATAGAGAAGGTTCACGGTGACTTGACCTTTGGCCGAGCATTGATCATGGCTACCTTTCGTTGGTAGCTAGTGGCGTGAAATGCCTTTGGCGCGGCAAATTAGGGGTTTGGCACAAACCGTGGAATTTTAGTTATTGCGGCCAAAAAGTTTCCCACAAGTCGTTTGGTTTGGTGGCAAGACTGAGATCCGCATCTCGGGGAGGAAGGGTATCCGTTGATCGTGGCTACCTTTCGTTGGTAGCCCCGATAGCAACTTGCCCAAATTAAGGCTTGGCGTGTTGAGCATCCCCTAGCGTGTTTTGGGAAGCTAGCGTGTTTTGGGAAACTAGCGTGTTTTGGGAAGCTAGCGTGTTTTGACATGTTTAGATGTGATTGGTCGAAGTGGGGTGTTTTCATTGGAAAATATGATAGCATGTTGTTATGTGTGGCAAGTTTTCGACCAAAAATAGAGATTTTGCAAACTAGCGGGTTTATGAGTTATTTTGAGTCATCACCGCCACACAAAATCTTTATCTACGGAATGTACGAGTATTTTGTCATGGCCTTCTTGACTACGAGTGAACATCTCCAATTTGAAACAAGAAAGGTTAGAGCGATTTGCGCAACCTCTTGATTTTTGAACATCGTGCATGTTTTGATTTTAACCCTAAGCTAAAAACCACCATCAACATTGAATGACAACTTCCAAATTTTTGACAAAGTGGAAGGCTTGAGAAGTATTGAAAAGGATCCACTTTGAATGGGATCCCATTCACATTGGACGCGGAGATGATGGCGTCGCTGGGATAGGAGGATGGCGCAGAATGACTCGGACACCAAACCCTAATTGTTCCGTATAAACAAATATCTAATCCAGCTGGTATCACGCGTGCGTGAAGACTGGTAAAAAAAGATTTTCTCGTTGAATATAAGAGGTGATCTTGAATCCTTCACTCATACGAGATCATCATAAAAATCGCATCCATCTTGGGTTCCATTTTGATGATTGATCGTACCTCTTCGGAGAGAGATTCTAAACCCGAAGAAACCCAGTTTATCATGAGGAGGTATTAGACAGAATTGATTCTCTGTTCCGTGAGGCTGACGAGATCATACAAGGCATGTCTCTTGCCCATTTATGCAGAGTGCGGATGTGTGTTCAGACTCTCTTGTCTTCAGTGGACATGGAGGAAAGGTGGAGGCACGATGAAGAATCCCGGCTTGTAGGAAGATCTCATAGCAATGAAGCTTTTCTACAACCCAGTACTAGGGCTGAACGATTCGCCTCTCGGTTGAAGCGGCGGAAGACTGAGTCCATGAAACTTTTAGGTGAGGACCAGTTTAATTACCCCGTCCCGGTGGAAAGGCTCATGAGGAAGATGTCGATACGGTTTATGATGAAACTGAGCGCCTTTGGAGTGGACGCCAGTGCCGGAGCCATTGCATGGACGGATGGAACGCCGAGTTGTGCTGCCGAGGTGGCGTTGGATGAAACGTTTGCTATCCGTCTTGCCGGGAAAGTGCTTGAAGAAGCTCTAATAAAGGCGCGAGCCCCTTTTGATATTCCAAAAGTTTACTTTTACTTTCTTGAGTTATTCAACTTTTATGGTTTCACATCTCGAATGAGATTTGGAGCCGAATAGGTTGGTATTTTTCCTTTAAGATGGTTTGGGAAAACTTTTCAAGGAAAGATGTTCTTTAATTGAAATTGAAAATTCTACTCATGAATGCAAGCGAAGGCAATCATTTTATAGAAGTTACAAACATTGCATGAAAAGGAAAAATTCAAGGATAACTGGAGGTGAAGGTAGCACATCGTTTTAGGTATTGAAGGGTTTGAGCCATCGCGAGTGAATCATGACACCTTCCAATTTGGTATTGATGAGCTTGCAAAGAAAGGAGTGGCCATCTTCACTGTTATGTTCCCAACTTGAAACGAGGTCATCTTGACTACTACATCTCCAATTTGAAACGGGTTGGAGCGTTGCGCAACCTCTTGATTTTTGAACTCGTCATGTTTGGCAATGACAACTTCCAAATTTTTGACAAAGTACTTAAAAGGCCCAACATCCCATTCACATCTCCTAATGACGCCTGGGTTGGTAATCAGACCGAGTCCCCATGCATGGCCGAGAGGAGAGGTTACTGGGTGTACTTGTGTTCGGAATCTGCGGATGAACGTTGATGGGCTTTCTCCAGGCAATTGAGTTACATTGGTAAGTTGTTGATACGACAGCATGCAATCTTCAAAGTTGGACGGCTTGTTGGCAATTCTTTCGGGTACCGTTATCGCCAGAGGGGATGCTCGTAATTTCGCTTTGTTGCTGTGTACCCATGCGCGCCCCAGAATCATGTCATAATTTGAGAGTTCTTTGACGATGTGAAATTTTCCATGTGTTAGAGTGTCTCCCACCTTGATTTTAAGGTTGATGTAGCCATATGCGTCCATCGCCTTCCCTTCCAAGTTTTTGACCACGGGTGGGGAACGGGTAGCCTCCTGCTTCGAAACTCACGCAGCTCTCAGAGTTCTGATGGTAACGATGTTGAAGTCAGAGGCCGCGTCGATTAATATGTTGTCGAGCTCGGCGTCCCTCAGGTAAACCGTGGTCAGCAGTCCCCAGTTGTATTTTCCAGTACCGCTTGCCGAGAGAGTTTGGGGTTCTGGCGTGGTTTCTTCAGTAGGAAAGAGTCGCTTGCCCGATACAATACGGTTAAGGGCTGTGAAGATATCTTGACGTTGTGTCTTGGAGAGATAGAGAATTTTGCACACATGCTGCATCATGGATTGCACAGCCTCATGTACAGAGTCCCCAGAGGCCATGCAACTCCTGACTGGAAGTGGATCTGTGTGAACTCCTTCATTGCCTAGTCAAAGCTCCCCTGCTTCTATCTTTTCTATGAGGATATGCTTTAGCTTATTGCAGTCACTGGTCGTGTGGTGGACAAATCTGTGGTAGCGGCAATATTTGGGGTTTGCCATTTCCGCTTCGGTTGGTGGGCGCCTGATAGGAGGTAGCCTGATGGCGTCGTCTTGGATCCACGCTTCCAAGATTTCAATCACTTCCTCGATTGGGAACGGGAAATACAAGACATTTTCTCCATCTTCTTGATGTCGCATGGGAGCTTTAGCGGTGGTATTCCGTGGCGGAGCTGCCTGTCGTGCTGGCGCTGCGCGTTTGGATGGCTGTTCTGTTGTTGGAGCCTTCCTTTTTCCTCATTCGTCTACCACGCTCACAGAGGAGGGTCCAGTGTTGTATTGCTTATTGATAAGGCGTCTACTTCCTCGAGTTTCGCGTGTGTCCTCACTTCTGGTTAGCCTGGTTCTTTCCAACAACGCTGGGGATGTTGTGGCCGACCGCTTCGCAGCTTCATAAAGTTCACAGAATGTCTGGAATCGCAAATTCTCTAGTAAGGCGCGGTAGATGGGAATCATGCCATTGATGCAGGAATCCACCAATTGTTGTTCGGTCACGTTTGGGTCATGACAATCCAAAGTGCTTGAATTCGAATCTTTTGACAAAATCATTCGGATGTTAGTTGTTTCGTTGAAACATCCTTCCTAGATCTCGAGAAGGTAATTTGCTCGAGACACAAAGAAGTGTTTCTTGTAGAAAGCCGCAACCATTTCGCACCGGTTGGAGATCCGCTCGGTGTAATCTTTGTTGTACCACGTGTATGCTCTTCCAGTAAGTGATTTCGAAAATTCCCTCAAACGGAGAACGTGATTGTATTCGTGTTCCCCCAGGGACTCCAAGAATCGGGAGACATGTTCACGTGCATTACCGGTGCCATCATACAGAGAGAATTGAGGGGAAGAGTACCCCCTTGGAAGATGGATTCTTTGTACTTCAGGAGGATACGGGGGTTGATGTTGATGCACGTATATGGAATCGCTTTTGTCCCGGTTTCGGAGAAGTCGTTCCAAATCTTCTCGTGTGATGAAATAGGACGGTTGATTTCTCTCCGCTGGAGTTCCTGGGAAAGTTTCTTCGTCCACAAAGGTGCGCACTGTTGAGGTGCTGGCGCCAAGGGTATTGGAGGCGTTCCTCATTGGCTCTGGCTGGCGTGATTCTTGTGATAGTCGCTCCGTTAGCGTTTTGAGAAAAACAAGTACCTCATTCTGGGTTGAGTCCATGTCCGTTTGGGCTCTGATGAGAACCTCTTGTCTTTCCATCAAGTCAGCAATAGTAATATAGGGTCGGCTCCCTCTGGCTCTCCCCAGCTTCTCGTCCTTGCGGGGTAACTGTGGTTCTGGTAGCGGTTGGAGGTGTCATACTTGACGAAATATTGGGAGCGGCGGCAGCAGCTCTGGCTCTGGTGATTGGAGGTGTAACACTTGAAGGATCATTTTCCGCGGCAAAGGCTCTGGCTCTGGTGATTGGAGGTGTAACACCTGAAGGAACATTCTCCATGTTGCTGGTGTTGACAGGTGGCGTATTAGCACCACTGGGAGAAACGTTAACACAGAGAATAATTTCAGCGCCAGTGTTCTCAGTGTTTGTTGATGATCCTGACCTGAGTTCTACCATCTTGAGACCGGAGTTGAAAAATGAAATCGGGAATTAAAAAAGTGATATTGCAACCGAGAGATTAATCTCCCACTGTGGTCGCCAATTGTTTGTGGGTGAAAACCGTTTCTGCTGATTTCGGTAATTTCGTGTGAGTGCGGATGAGAAACAAATCTAAACCCAAAACAATGTACTGCACGGGAGTACTTCTGATTCGAGAGATAAATCTGTACAATCCTGGCCTAAACCAAGAAATGATCGTCCCAGGCTTGCTTCGGTCACAAAGTGAAGGATAAGGGTTGGTCTTAGGGAGGGAAGCGAAGAAAATGTTGAGGCCAGAATAGTTGATTCTGGAAGTGTGGGTGTTTTGCGACTTGTATCCGAAAGTTGAACTGGCGAGCTGAATGGAAAGCTACCAGGTGATTTCTGGATATGTATTGTTCTCCTGACCAAAACTTATTTTTTAGTGGAAGTAGGTGAAACCTATTTATACAAGTCGTAATAAAACGTACCCTGGACTCGTAAGAAGTGGAAGCGGTTGAGTGGTGGAAAAGTGGTAACGGGTAACGCCTGGAATTGATGTTTCCATAATGAAGATGCGTTTCACCACTTATTTCTTGCCATTACTAACCGCATCACCTTTATGACACTTTCTTGTAATGGGCGTATTGCACGTCGCACGCTGTAAACCGCCAGACCAATACCCCGATGAGCATCCCCCAGTTTGTGACATGTTTTGATGTCTCGAGTGTTTTCATTGGAAAATGTGTAGCATGTTGCTATGTGTGGCAAGTTAAAATAGAGAGGCTTACCGGTTTAGTGACGACCTTCGACGGCCGAGATTTTGCATCTCGGGAGGAAGGGTGGCCGTTGATCGTGGCTACCTTTCGTTGGTAGCCAATGGCGTGGCCGTGGTGTTGGCATGGCTTGCGCATGCCTTTGGCGCGGCCAAATTAGGGTTTGGCACAAACCGTGGAATTTCGGTATTGCGGCCAAAAGTTTGCCACAAGTCGTTTGGTTTGGTGGCAAGCTTGTCGGCTGAGATCTGCATCTCAGGAGGAAGGGTAGCCGTTGATCGTGGCTACCTTTCGTTGGTAGCCAGTGACGTGGCCGAAAGCTAAAATTGGCACCGTGGACGGATTTGGTAGCAACTTGCCCAAATTAAGGTTTGGCGTGTTGAAACCCTAATTAGTGCGTGTAGTATACGTGTGGCATGTTTGGCGCATTTTGGAAGTTGGCGCGTTTTTGGGAAGCCAGCGTGTTTTGGGAAGCTAGCGTGTTTTGGGAAGCTAGTGTGTTTTGGGAAGCTAGCGTGTTTTGGGAAGCTAGCTTAGTATAGCGACCTCTTTTGAGGCCGCGTCAGGTTTGGAGCAACCTGATTGGTCGACGGGAAGTGGGGCCAGCATGCTAAGGTGTGGCCACACTTCCAACGCGCGGTGGCGGATTTGAAGCGACCTGATTGGTCGATGGAAAGAGGGCCGGCATGCTAGGGCGCGGCCGCACTTTTAGTGCGCTCTGGCGGATTTGGTTGCCTAGCTTGGTTAAGCACGGTTTCGACCAACGTGGTCTAGTATACTGCGCGAGGCGCGAAACCCTAATTTTGCAAACTAGTCGGGTTTATGAGTTCTTTGTGAGTCATCACAATAATTGGCTGGATTTTGTATACTGCCACACAAAATCTTTATCTAGAGAATGCGGTGTGCTTTCTGTCTGAGTATTTCGTGCAATGACCTTAACTTTGGTACTTGGAGGTTCATGCTACTCCGCTGCGAGTGAACATAAATCCGTCATGCCATACCGATTTAAGGGTTCTGCTGGGGAACATAGCACATGAAAGTACTCAGTGAGTCTAGTATTGGCGAGGTGCCAGGATTTACAGAGTGTTATGGATAGAAGTATATTGAGCGGCTCAATAAATGTGTTAGTGGAGAGGTTAGTACTCGCATCACCGTTTCCTTGTAGTGTGACGTCACATCTGATGCAAGGTTTTACGATTTTAACCCTAAGCTAAAAACCACCATCAACACTAGGGTACACGTACATGGTATGCGTACATAAAATCTATTCACGAACTCAAGCACTTGAGGTACGTGTACCTCCCACATTCACGAATTTAGAACAACATGGTACGCGTACTAGCTAGATATGAGTACCTACCTGAAGATGCATTTTTCGTGTCCTGGAGTAGAGACTTCGTATACATATGTACATAAAGTTATGATCTGATGATTCGTCTAGTTGTTCACCAATCATGATCAATTAAGGTACTCGATCTTACAGGTGATTATCTCGATTCGAACTGGTTAAGAGGATTATGGTTATCTTCTCTGTCAGGCGGATTGGAAACCGCCTTAATCTAGCTAAAGTTGATGTTATTATGCACTCAAACATCACTTCCTTCTCGAATGATCTCCTCGACCTGGGTAGCACTCCTTGTCACGACTCTTACTCCAGGTCGTAGGCTCTTAATCTTGACTTGTAGTTGTGTCTTCGGTCTATATCATCGTTGTGGGATCCATAACTCATATCTGGTCGTGGTTATGAGAGTATGATTTCCTCTAAGTCTTACACGTACTAAAGACTCGTCTGCCTGAGCTCGTAGGATCTGTACAACCGTCAGTATTGGGTAGATGCTATATTTTTTCATCTACATATTTTCCCCCAGTTTACTTAAAGTTTAGTCTTTGACAATACGTTATGTAAACTTTGATTATTGTTTTCTGCTTTGCAGCACCTCAAATCCTTTTTTTTTTTTACAGTTACATGAGATGTAGCTTCTGTTTTGGTGTAAATATTGTATTTTTAGCTCAGCTCGGATAAAAGATAAAAATTAGTTTTATTTGGGCGGTATTACCTAGATTTGACCAATGGGTAAAGAGGACATGCCATTAGTAGCAGTGGGACCAGCCGCGAGGCACCCAACTGCATTGTAAAGGATTCACCAAAGTCATTTGCAGAAGATTTGGTGTAAAGATGATTAAATAGTGATTAATCATAAATAAGATCCTTAACAATCTTAGTTTGAAGCAATTTATTGTTCAAGAACTACGTTTGCGTCATGTGGATCATTTGGAAATAGTCCAAGCAATGATATGTATATCCATGACATTCGGGAATATTTCAAAACATCAAAAGAGAATTTGAAGATCTTACTAAAATCTGGACTTAGGGTAGGTACAGGTACCTAGTACGCTTACGATAGATATCTGAGGTTCTGGAATTCTGGTAGGTGTATGTACACGTACCTAGTGCGCGTACCTTAAAGCATCTGGATTCGTGAATGGGTATATTACACGTACCTAATACAGGTATTGTAAAGGATTTGAGTTCGTGAAAAACCAAGCGGTACACTACCTAATACGCGTATTGTTGGTCCCTGAATTCACGAACTGGTCATAGGTATACGTATCGTTTTGCACACCTACCCAGTATGAATCATGCAGATACTTATACATGATAAGCATGTAAATGTTACATTTTATATCCATATTTATATTAGTTAGGACTCGATATTTTGGCTAATAACATTATTTTAGTGCTTTTGTAGAAAGTACAACTAATTCTATTCACTCGAAAACAAAATGGCTAAAATATATGTTAAATGATGCTTGTGGCTAAAATTAATGGTGCTGCAGTTTTGGAGTGTATTTGGTGGGCTTCCAAAGCAACATCTCATGCTGCTGCAGTATCTTACTACGTCATTTCACGTCCGGGAAATAATTAAAAAAAACAAAGTGGGAGTTGTTGGCTGGTCAAGCACGTGATGGGCATTTTGGGATGAGAAGAAAAGTGAAACGTGGCCATTTCACAAACATCATATCATGTTCAAGATGGTGGAGTTCTTATCAACATGAAAGGGGATCGATCATTTCTTCAAGTACCGCCTAAAGGGTGATCTGAAATTGTGAGATAGAGAAGACCCGATTGGCGAGTTTGTTAGCTGGAGTAGATGTCAAGGTCTCACTGTAAACTCTTGGTTTCAAACAAGAGGTGATTTGTGGCGTTCATCTAATCAAGAGTAATTGCTTGAGATGGTGGTCGAATTTTGTTGGTTCTCCTCGGGTGTTGCATGTACTGATTTTGTATGGGACTATGGTTCATACAAATTCCAGTCGATGGACGTAAAAAGGCTTGGATTTCGCAAAGTTCTCAGAGTTATGGTGGTTATATCGATAGTCTTCCATTGTGGCGAGAGATTACAAAACAGTTTAAAGAGTGCATATGGGGTTTTGATGATTAATGAAGATTGACGAAACTACATGCTTCTTATTCGAGTCAGATGGGTTTATTTGGCTGTGTGATTAGTTGGTAGGTGTTGTGTGACTGAGATGTAGAAGGACGTCGGTGTTCTTGGTCCGAATGCAGTGAATCTGGGAGGATTTTCTGGAGCTTATAGAAATGGAGGAAGGAAATGTTGCGGCTTGAAAAGACGAGGGTACCAAATACACCATAATCTTTAATTTATCCACCTATAAGTCCTCTTACCGAAATTGATTGTCTATGGACAAAGTCGAGACAATACTACAAATCGGCATTCACACTTTGTGTGATCGTTTATGGATACGAGATCGAGATAATACAACAATCAAAGTGTGATTACTTGATAATAGATTCGGACTTAACCAAACTCTATATGATCACTATCAAGTAATACGGAGTTAACGTTTGTGTAATTTACTTTAAATTATAATAACAACAATTATAATTGCGGAAATAGAAAAGTAAAAGACACAGCAAGATTTTGTTAACGAGGACACCGCAAATGCAGAAAAATCCCGGGACCTAGTCCAGAATTGAATACTCTCGGAATTAAGCCGCTATACAAAATCTAACAAACCTCGTATAGTCGAGACCAAGCAACTAAACCTATAGTTCACCTAGTTTCTTCAG
Organism: Papaver armeniacum; assembly: GCA_023531295.1. Classification (NCBI taxonomy): domain Eukaryota; kingdom Viridiplantae; phylum Streptophyta; class Magnoliopsida; order Ranunculales; family Papaveraceae; genus Papaver; species Papaver armeniacum. The sequence goes on from JAJJWW010008195.1 coordinate 19,575, forward strand.
TATCCCTGCACTTCCGACATCCAATAAGTGCACGCACTGGAACAATTCCTTTGCATCGTATTCCAAACAGCAAAGGTACAACAAATCTGTTTGGTAACAACTCTCTTGATTCTTTCAGATGAAGATATCTCAAGTCATAAGAAAAGGCTCTTCTGTTTAACAAATAAACTCCTTTGCCTGGTCAGATCAATCTATCCAACAACTGCCGAAGTAGCAGAGTTTAGATTTGCAATCAATCAATATAGATTCAAACAAGAAACTATAAGGTGATGCCGATCTTACATAACTAAATAATCGAATAAGTCCGATTCTAGTTGGATCCCGGCCGATCAAGGTTTGTGCACACCCAAAGATATAAAAACCAAATCAGAAATCTTCTTTGTCTTCAAATCTTATTTAATCTTCGATAAACACCTGCATAACACCACTTGAATCTCTTGTGCTCAATCACGTACAGAACGGAGTTTGTTAACAATGGATTATCACAAGATGTATTTAGATCTACAAACAGTTCTAAAGATCCCGTCGACACTTCGATCTAGTTTGAGTGAATCTTATATCAGAAGAGAAGATTCTCAAGAATAAACAAACTAGGTGCAATCAAAATTCAACAACCGTTAGTCAATCAAATCAATCGAAAACTAAAATAAACTGCAATTATCCAGTTTCCCACTAACGGTACTCGTAGACGCTTCTTGATCCCACAGAAGTCTTTAAACGAGCGGTCGTAAGAGATTTCGCTTAATTATGGTACTTTCCTCTCCGAATAGATGGCTCCACCAGAAACAACAAAAAGATGAAGTTTGTCTGGCTGTTAGGATAGTTTGCTCGAAATGCAAACTTGGGTATTTATATACCAAGGATGTTTGGACACCAAGGAATTTCCAAAACCGAATTATTCTTAAGATATGCAATAAATGCCCAAATCAGTTTTCATAATTCATGGAAATGCTTTGTCCACTATTTCCGAAATCTCACTAGAAAATCTCCAATTAGTAAATGCACATTACCAATTTTTATTTTCCAGAGATATGCATTTAATTGCTGGTAATTAAAAGCATATAAACCTAACAACCTTAATTAAAAGATTCTTAATTTATTTCGGTCCGGGATCTCCTTGAGTAATTAAGGAATATCTTTGAACAATAAAAGATAAGAGTTATTGGACATGTTCAAAGTATGTCGACATCCTTTTCTTTGTAAATCCTTTTTCATATTTACAATCTTGGAATCGATTATACCACACTTCCAAACAAGTTTAGAATTGGTTCATCTGTATTCCAAGAACAACTATGTGATTGATCAAATATCAAGACACTAGTCATGGGTTTACGATTTTACCAAACACAAGGATCGGTTCTACCATAATATGGTTACTGGGACCGATTACATCAGTTAACAGGATCGGTTACGTCAATTACGAGGACTGGTTATCATATTCTCATGGTATTACTTGTGATCGGTTACACAAGTCACTAGGATCGGTTACACCAATTACCAGGACCGGTTACGCCAATTACAAGGATCAATTACACAACTCTTTTGTGATTGGTCATACCAATTACCAGGATCGGTTACACCAATTACAAATATCGATCATACCATCTTAGGTGATTACTTAGGATCGGTTACACTAATAAAAGTCATACCAATACATAAGTCAGGCATTGTGACTAGTTTTACCAAGATACATAACAAGTTATGATCGGTTCTACTAACTCACACATATTGGTAATCCAAAGATATGCAATGAATAACAATACCAATAAGCCCATCGATTTCCCTTTCGATTCATAAAACAAGTTCATGAATGTACTTCGTTTAAACAAATGTAAACATTGTTTCCTAGGATGAAATCTTCACCTTTACCCATACACATAATCACAATAACATTCATACGATTATGTCGATGTCTTATATACAAAGTTCAAAAGATAAGCATTATACTTCGTATTCTTGTACCACCCCGATTTTCGGGCCCGGATCCTGCCCGGATCCCATGCCCGAAAATCCGAAGTGCTACTCCGATATCATAGCCGAAGCCCGGCTACTCAGCCCAAGCTCATTAAATAATATATTTGGGCTTATTCAATTTATGTTCATGTTAATATTTCTGTCGCAACGAAATACTTTGAAAATTAATTAGGAAAATCTAACCATTAATTTAACCTAAATTTAAAGCCACTGGAAACAAAACACATATTTGTTTTCACATAAAAATATTAACACCGTTTAAGTCTTAGGATTTAATCAATAAGTAACGATATCAACATCAATTTGTAAAACTGAAAACAGACCAAGGTATATTCCTAGAATTTTACAGGCTTCATACGAGTTCCAAAATTCATGGTAATTATACGAATAAAATATATGTTGTAAATACTATTAGGTGTCAATAATTCAGGATTTTAAAATGAGTTGAGTATCCTCTGACCACGATCAAACACATAGTTGACCAGAACTGCAGAAAATCAAAACTGTGACATTATGTTTTATAAAAATTATATAAAATCCCACACAACTCAAAATTGTATGTGGCTCGTCATTTTAGAAAGATAAAAGATAGATGGTGATTTTTGCAGAAGACAGAAAGGTCTAAAAACCAATCACACCAAAATCATGAATCAATAATTTTAAAAGCATTTAATCAAAACAGTTTTAAGAGTTGGTGTTGCGCCTACCTCGAATCGCAAACCCAAATATATAAAATCGAATAGCTTTATCACCAAAATTACGTCATCAATAACAAAATGAACTTTAGCAGTTTAGCTACCGCTTTTTGTTGATATTTCAATTTTTATATATCACTCACGGCTTGCAGTTGAGTAAACGGAAGAACAAGGAGTTGCGGCTATGTTTTTTTTTTTTTTTACTAATTTATTAATATTATTACATAATTAACTAATTGGAAGGCTAACAAGCTAAGCTCCATGCAGCGTACTACTACATAAGTTGAACAGGTTGCCGTGCTAGCCTACCAGAGAGCCTCATGAGGAACAAAGCCGAGGGAGCCGAAGCGGATAGTGTGGCTAATGTCTTCGCAAGGGGGGCAAGCTAACTCTACCGTCCATGTCAAACTCTGTAATATTGTGTCATCTGAGACTCGAACCTGGGACCTCCTTGAGCGCATGAAACCAGCTGAGCTACAAGCCGGTTCTTACATTTTTTTTTAGGTTTCCATCTAATTTCCAACCCTATATACAACTTGCGATTTCAATTGCCAGCAATAAGGGAGATTTTCACTCACTAATAATTAATAAATAACCTATGGGGAGGTGACACTTGGCAGAAAACTAAATTCAAGCATGTCTAATTATGCTGCTAGTGCTCGGTCAACAACCATGGTGGTGTGATGAAAAATACTTTCCTTGCATGTTATTAAGTTTGGTCATTCATGAAAAATACTTTCCTTGCATGTTATTAATTTTGCGGAGAAAATGGCTCAAATCTTGTCTGACGTTGTCCATCTAAGAGTGTCCATAAATCCTCCCTTTTAAGAGGTAGGATCCATGGACACTCTTAGATGGACAAGGTCAGACAAGATTTGTGCCATTTTTTCCGCACAATCCAAACGACAATGAATTTAAGTGTAATATTTTGATGATACATTCCTACAAAAAATAAACACAATTGGAGATGTATAAAATGACCATCTATCCCTTTGAATATCAACCGTTTAAATTTAACGGTTGAAATTAAGATTGGTAGATGGTGAGGTTTGTTATCTCGAATTGCGTTGAGTTTTTATAGGAGTGTAGAGTCTTATAAGAGGAACATATCATAAAAATATTACACTTAAATTCATTGTCGTTTGGATTTTGCGGAGAAAATGGCGCAAATCTTGTCTGACCTTGTCCATCTAAGAGTGCCCATGGATCATCCTCTTCATTTAATACTAATTCTTAATATCTATCAACCAATGCCAAGTCGCCAAGTGTCCAATCTTGTTAACTAATCTAAGAGCATCTCCAACGCTAAGGGTGGAAGTCATCCTATGTGGGGGTCTTATTAATATTTTTTTATTGGGGGTGATTCCTATGTGGCTAAAACAAATGAAAATTTGACATTTTACCTCAACTTTCATCTCCAGTGCTAAAGTCTTCTTACCCTAAATCAATTTTGGAAAAGGGTTAAAATTATGGGGGAAAAACATATTTGAAGTTATCACCCAATAACAATATTTTCTAATTAAAATAAATTAATTTTGGAATAATTATTGATGATGTGTCAATAGACCCAGGGTCATGAAGAAGGTGAAGATATGACCTTCTCTTTTACCCCTTCTTATGAGATGGCATCCTTGTCATGATTTTCATTAACCTTGACCTTAGCATTGGAGATTAATTTTTGATTAAGAAAGTATTAGATCCTATGTGTCATGTCTTTTTAAGACCTTCACCCCTAGCATTGGAGATGCTCTAAGAGCATCTCCAATAAAGGGTGAAAATCTTATTTTTCATAGACACATAGGATTTTAGACCCCCATCTCCAATAGTTAGGTCCTCAAAATTAGGAGGGATGAAATATTAAATATGGAGGTGTTAAAGAAAGTCTTAACTACACCTTAGGATGCACCTCCACGTCATTAATTCTATTTAAATATATCCATATTTAATATAAAAATATGCTAAAAATAGATAATATTATTTTTATCTTAATCTAAAATGCAGGGTATAACCTTAACTACTGAAGATAAGTTTTAAGACAAATGTCTTATTTGGACCAAAGTATGAAAACCCCCCATAATGGAGGTCTAACAATGACCTCCACATAGGATTTTTTCGACCCACTATTGGAGATGCTCTAATAACAGCACCAAAACTAGTCGATCCTAGTTTTCATTTTCAACTTTATTTTTTTATCTAATTAATTATCAAATCTTCTTTCCTTAATTGATTCTAAACATGTCCATAAATATAAAAATTGTCAGGATATCTAATCAATATTCTTACCAAGACTAATTATATAATATTTATCATAAATATTTTCATAAAATGCATAAGGAGGTTTTAATAGAGAAAATCTAAATCAAAATAGTAATTACCAAAATACCCTTTAAGCTAATTACAAAAATGCCCTTGAAATTAGGACGATATTACAACCTCACAACTTCAAGAAATTTAGTCCCTAAATTTACCCCTGTCCCGTTAAGGGGTATTAAATTGAATTAATTAATTTTTTCGGAGGGGAGATGGAGGCAATTTGATTGCGATTCTGGGGATTACGGATTTCTCTTGATCAATCCTGTTCTCCTTAATCTCTTCTTCTTGCTTCCCTTCCTTCCCGGTCTCCCATTCCTTGGCGATCGATTGATACCCTATGTATCTATTTGTATTATCTTTTGACTGCCTATCACGACTTAGGGTTTCTGTCATGCCTGGACTGAGAACTGCTTCTTCTAGTCCGATCTTCATCTCCACTGCAGGGTCCGACATATGTCCCTTTCGTGGTTTTGATGGTTGTAACAATAAGAAGGGATATATCAAAACTGGATTAATCACGCATCTAGGAAATCTGCACTTTGACAGAGTGGGTAAGGACTTATGTCGTGAAAGAATCAGCACAAGTGCTGAAGTTCTGAGCAAATAGGAGGATGTTATTTCACAATTACGAATGTGGTTGTACGCTAAGTGCATGCATCTACATGCGTGGAGTAGATCCTGTAGATTGCATCAAGGGTGTGGGACGAAAGCACCAAATAATGGTGTTGGAGCTGACTTCCTTATTCACGGACTCTGTGTCCAGAGATTGTGGCTTCTGGCAGTGCTGATGCTAGCTCTTCAGAATTCCCACTTCCCGCGCTTAGTTTTGAACTTTTGGATTTAGTTGTTCAACGACAAATACGTACACCAGCATTCCTGCCAAGTGCAAACTGCACTTTGCCAGAACTTTCAAAATTGTGTTGCAGAAAGTTGTTATGAATCCTGGCGATCTCTCTTCATGGATTCGTCTGCTACTTTTTCCAATCTGCATCCTCAATACTTACCTTCCCAAGGATGGTGCTGAGGTGAAAGCTAATGCTAGGAAGAAGTGCCAAGTTGAAGCTATCAATGCAACATTATCACTGTGGTATGAGCCAAATGGATGTGTAATGCTAGTCAATAGGGTCCTTGTAGAGTATGATACTTTCCGGAGGCTTATGCGTAAGAAGAATATGAAAAAACAAGAGAGCCAGGAAACCACGAACCTGAGATTATGTCGCAACAAACTGAGGAATAGGCTATATACAACGGCAATTAGAACCCTCACTTCTAGTGGGGTAGCTCCACAGAATGATGGCACCCTGTTGATATATGAAAATAACCAATCCTAAAATAGATGGCCCCTTAGCCTATAAAGGGTTCCTTTTAGGATGGAGAGACTAGGGACTAGGCCTAACCCACTAGGATGGGATAGTTCTAGTCCATCCAAGACTACATTAAGATAGGTTGGGCTTTGCCCAAAAGGAAAGCCTTTTAGGGTTTAATATAAACTTAAGGAAAGGAAAATGGTAGTTTAGTAATATGTTAATCTTATGGGCGCTTATCCATAAGATGGTCACTATAAAAGGGAAATATGCACACTTCTTGAGATATCATTAATTCCCCATTACTTCCCATAACCCCTCTTCTCCTTGGGAGTACTTTCTGTGATTAGGGCTAGTTCCTCCTTCCCACGTTTTACCCATAAACATTGCGACCACAATGGGAGGTTTTTAGCTTCTTTTCCAGCATGATACTCCTAAGTGCGATCTTGGAACTACCAGCGGGCGGAGCACTCCCTAACCCAGACCACGTCTCTATAGAAGACGTACAAGGAGAAAGTGATGATGAGATACGTTTCCAAGCGGTAGTCACTACGCCTATCGTACAAGGAGCAGGAGCATCCCAAGGCGCATGAGCGTCCCAAAAGAAAGGAGAAATGGTCAAAGAGAAAGCTACAGTTGATACAAGCGAGCAAGTGATGTCTGAAATACAAGAGGAGCTAGACGCATCCATTAAGAAGCAGCAGGAGTTGCGCGGACGTCTGAAGCGAGCGAGAGAACAAAACATGACAACTACTAAAACAGTCAGTACGAGAGGTACCATTTCGGGTATGATGGAAGATGCGATCTCAAAATACTTGGAAGCTAATTACCGAGTAACAAAGCACGATGCTTATGATTCGTTGGAACCACCATATTGTGTAGAGGTCGCCGATTACCTATACCCTGATGATTACACATCACCAAAGTTTAAAACATATGGAGGAAAAGGAAACGCGCGAGAGCATGTGAGTCGCTTTATATCAGCAATGAATGCGTACGCTCAGGATGAAAGCCTTTGTATAATAGAATTACCAAAGTCACTCACGGATAATGCTTTTACTTGGTACGATAACTTGAAACCCGGAATTATTAGCTCATGGCCCGCCATGGTGCAACTCTTTTTGAAGAAATTCTATTCTGCACAAAGAAAGGTCACATCAATAGATTTGGGAAGATGTACCCAACGGGTAGGAGAAGAGATCGGGAAGTATATCACTTGCTTCCAAGATTTCTCGCTAGAATGTCATGAAGACATCCCAAAAGAGCGCTTGGTGGAGATATGCATCCGAGGAATGGACGCCATTTTTCGGTTAAACTTGACGAATTTCAAATTTCAAACCTTTGTAGAAGTCGAGGAAGCTGCAGCCCGGATATCAGATTGTGCGGACGTTATGAACTCTGGAGCGAGCGGACATACTTGGCAGTTACACTCTGTTAATGCCGCATCCACACCAAATTTTAACGATCAAGGAAGTGACAGAGGGAAAGGAGGGGCTGCTTTCGGCTCTTACCGTGGAGGACAGTCCGTCAGAAGAGGAGGGAGAACGGATGGAGGAAAATCCAATCCGCCACCACCATTTCCATGCAGCAGAGAACAGATAAAGGCTTCTGGAGCAATGGGTGGCAAACAAGGAAGAAACTCTACCACCCGTATCCGCAGAACCTACCGCGGCAGATAAGACGCACGAGCGATATTGCCATTATCACAGGAGAGTTCATCATTCGACTATAGAGTGTTTTTCCCTACGTTACATTGTGTAGAGAAAGCGAGCTAGAAGAGAGTTAGAGATAGGGGAACAAAGCATCAAGAGAGATCCGCTTCCTCAGCATCAGGTTATGATGATCTCACATGAACCCACGGAGGGAGAAGCTTGGAGGCCTTGGGAGGATGTGGAAGAAGAAGAAGCGTGCGAAGCTTCTGAGACAGCTATCTTTCCGGACACGAATGGAATTGCTAGTAAATTTGCTCAAACTGTCTTGGCTCAGCAGTTCTTTGACTCCCTTGGTTTTAGTGAGAATCAAATCCGCGAGGCATCCAAAGATATCACGGCAATTGCATCCGGAAAGGTGTACAATCCAATACCCAGAGAAGCTATCACTTTTACGGATGAAGATATATGTTACCCGGGAGAGCACCTTCGTCCCCTATATCTGACATCTCTTATTAACAAACAACCTCTCAAGCGAGCTTTTATAGATGGCGGAGCTTCCCTCAACTTAATTTCACTACGTTGGAGTCCTTAGGAGTGTCAAAAACAATAATTAAGATGCGCGCAACGACTGTGAGAGGATTTGGAGGACAGACTTAGACGACGATTGGGATTGTGCATTTGATGATGAAAATCGGGCCTATTAGAGCACTCACTACCTTCTACGTGCTGGAGGACGACACTACCTTCCATGTCCTACTAGGGCGAGGATGGCTCTTGAATCACAAGGTAGTAGCGTCGACATATCACCAATGTGTTAAGACTAATATTGGAGGAAAGCAATTCCGGATCCCAGCCACATTCGGACCGGAAGAAGCTTACATGGCAGATGCAGTTTTTTACACGCAACCGGTCACGGATCAAGGAGAACAGTCGGAGCATCTAACACCCCTCCCAAAATGGGAGGGATTCCAACCTAAAGAGCAAGCAAAAGGAAAGGCTAAGTCAGTCTTTAGTCCATCACGGATGGGACCTGTCACAGGAAACAAGAGAGTTGTAACCGAAACAAAGAATATCCAGTTCAAACGCTTCTCGTGGCCAGAGGGCGGACATGTCTATCGCTTATAACAATTAGTCGGGGAAGCCTCCAACTGTCAACATGACTGTGTTATGTCATCGACGGATGATGAAATGATGGAGGCAACCCCAGTAATTGAGGATTCATAGGAAGAGGTAGAGTCTCTTATCTCGGAAGAGGAAATAATAGAAAACTTGCCTGAAGAAAAGGTGAAAATCGATCCGACCCTCGATGGGCTAGAAGAGGTAGATCTTGGCTCGGATGGCGAACCCCGTTGTGTACGCATTAGTAAGCATCTAGAAGGGGAAGAGAAGTTGCAGATGATTAAGCTAATTCGCAAATACCGAGATGTGTTTGCATTTATGTATGATGAAATGCCTAGTCTGGATAGTAGTTTGATCGTGCACAACCTCAACGTCTCACCTGAGTACAAGCCAGTTAAGTAACGAAGTCGTAATTTTCCGGAGAAAATAGAATTGGCAATCAAGGAAGAGGTGGAGAAGTTATTGAAAGCCAAATTCATTAAGCCGATCCAACACCCCGTGTGGCTGGCTAATATCGTGCCAGTAGCAAAGAAGAATGGAAAAGTTCGGTACTGTGTGGATTATCGAGACTTGAACCGAGCATGCCCTAAAGACGACTTCCCAATGCCAAACATAAACATAATGGTGAATAACACGTGCGGATATGGTACGTTTTATTCCATGGATGGGTTCAGTGGATACAACCAAGTCAGGATGTCTGCGGAAGATGCGCATAAGACGGCTTTCCAGACCCCGTATGGCAATTTCTATTATGCTGTGATGCCGTTTGGGTTAAAGAACGCGGGTGCGACTTATCAACGAGCAATGGTAGCCATTTTCCACGATATGATGCATCAAATTATGGAGGTTTACATAGATGACGTTGTGGTGAAATCCCGAGCACGAGAAGATCACCTGGACCACTTAAGGCGTGTTTTCAACAGATGCAGAAAGTACCACTTGAAGATGAACCCTCTCAAATGTGCTTTTGGAGTCACTTCCGGAAAATTCTTAGGGTTTTTTGTTACATACAAAGGAATACAAATCGATCCGGATAAGGTTGAGGAATTTACCACTATGAGGTCACCCGTAAATGTGAAAGAGCTTCCAACTTTCATAGGTAGAGTGTCCTACGTACGGAGATTTATTCCCGGGCTGGTAAAACTATTGTCTGCGTTCACACCGCTATTAAAGAAGAACATGCAATTTGAATGGGGAGATGATCAAGAGCGATCCTTTTAGAAGCTCAAAGAATGTTTAATAAGTGCACGAGTCCTACGACCTCCTGTCAAAGGTGAACCCCTTTATCTATACACAACATTTACCAACATGGCGATTGGAGCGCTATTGGCTCAAGATCACGGCAATGATCAGCTATGCCCGATCCACTATATCAATAGAGGGTTTAGAGATGCGGAGTTCAGATATTCGAAAGTAGATCAAGCATGCTTAGCGCTCATATATGCTACACAAAAATTACGATCTTATCCACTCGCTCATGAAACCATAGTGGTGGCAACAGCTAATCCAATCGCTTATCTAGCAAAAAAACCAGTTTTATTCGGCACGCCAGCCCCCTGGTTGCTATAGTTATATGAATTCGAGCTAAAGTATCAGCGGTCTAAAGGAGTACGTGGGAAAGCATTTGCAAATTTATTGTCCGCGTTCCCAGGTATGGACATGACGGAAATAAGTGATGATATACCTGGGGAAGTCGCATAAGTCGAGGAGGAAGAACGTTGGACAATGTTTTTTGATGGATCATCATATGGCTCTTATAGAGGAGCGGGAATAGTGTTTGAAACACCCAAAAGAGAACTGTTATCATTTGCTTTCAAGCTAGATTTTGAATGCAACAATAATGTGGCAGAATATGAAGCACTGATTCTTGGATTACACATAGCTGAAGAGCTCAACTTAGGAGCAATAGATATCAAAGGAGACTCGAAGCTAGTGACAAATCAAGTATCAGGCGACTTCCAAGTAAAAGAGGCGCACTTAGCCCCCTACCGAGCGGAAGCCCAAGAATTGATAGCAAAAAGAGGAAGCACCGTTATTGAGCATACTGGGAGGTCCACTAACAAACACGCTGATGCGTTAGCTACTTTAGCAGCAAAGCTACAATTAAATGAAGCTGACGAAGGAATAGTAATGGTGAAAAGAAGGGTGTTACCGAGCACATGGAAAGAGGACGCAGCGTTCGAACAAAAGGATGATTGGAGAATGGCATATATTGAGGATCTAACCAAGGAAGCGGATGATCAGCTATTGCCCGTTAAGGTGTTAAAACAATTTTTCATAGTCCGAGGAGCGCTATACTTTCGGAGGTGCTTTATCGCGGTGTATGGGAAAGGTAGAAGCGCAAGAGATATTGAATTGCGTTCATGAAGAGTCCTGCAGACAGACGGGGGAATCCCATTATACCGCCGACTATAGAGGATGGGTGTATACTAGCTAAACATGGCAGTTCAAGCGGCAGTGATCCAGGATAAAGGCGAAGACTGTCAAGCGCCACCACACCAAACAGAGGTATGTAGTGCAGAGATTGAGGATTGGAGACAACCTTACATAGATTTCCTTCAGCATGAACGCTTGCCATTAAACAGACAAGACGCGCTGAAAATTCAAAGGAAAGCCGGGCATTTCTTTTTGAGTGAAGGAATCCTCTACAGAAAGAGTTTTGGAGATAAGATACTGCGCTTCTTATCACAAGAAGAATCAGAGATAGTTATGGCTACAACTCATAATGCGGAACACCAAGGCATGAGGAAACTTTTCCTACAATTATATGAAGGAGGGTTTTACTGGCCCACGATGGAATTTGATACAGCCGAACATGTGAAGAAGTGCCGGCAATGTCAGAGCCACGGATCACTAATCCGCGCCCCGCATACTCTGCTGCACAGTGTTGTCACCCCTTGGCCTTTTCATAGACGGGAGCTTGATATTATCGGACAAATAAGCCCAACCTCATCCGGAAGACATAAGTACATCACCACTGCAACCGAATACTCATCCAAATGGGTAGAGGCGATTCCACTTTGAGATTATTCAGGTGCCACGATCGCTGCATTTATCAAAGAACATATCATATGCTGATTCGATGCACCCATCATTATCCGATCGGATAATGGTACTTCTTTCGTTAATCAGACTGTCCTAGAATTGTTGGATCAATATGGGATTAAGTTCCATACTTCGAGTGTCTACTACCCTCAGGGGAATGGACATGCAGAAGCAACTAACAAAACATTGCTAAGGATATTAAGCCGCACGGTACATGATCATCATAGGAGTTGGCATGAGCAGCTGCCCCTCGCACTATGGGCATACCGCATCTCCAAGAGAAGCTCGACCGGCGCCTCCCCTTATTCCTTGGTGTATGGAGAAGACACAATATTACCAGCAGAGATTGTTGTTCCTTCCGCACGATTAGCCATGGACAGTCTCACTACCCCGGACGAGGTTATCCGATTGGCTCACCTTGATACCTTAGAAGAACGACGGGTCAAAGCCGAGCGATTTGCAGACAAGTATAGGCAAAGGACGGCTAGATATTATAACCAGAAGGTAAAAGAACGAACTTTCTGTGTAAATGATATAGTCATGAATATCGCACCACATGTCCAGCGAAATGAAAAGGCAGGAAAATTTGTTACGAATTGGCAAGGCCCCTACATGATTAGTGAAGCTGCGGAAAGCAGATATTATTATCTCAAGCGGATGAATGGCTCACGTATCAATACCCCTATCAATAGTAAATGGCTTAAAACTTATTGTACATAAGTAACTAAATGTATGTCGGACGTCCAAAGAATAATAAAATAACTATCTTTATCTTACATTTTTGAATCATTCTGAATAGCCCGGAAAATGGCTAGGTTCTGTGCACGACCCAATGAAGTGCACCAATAGCTTTGAGTCCAACTAAGTCCCGTGCACGACTCAATGAAGTGTACCAATAGCCACAGAAATGGCTAGGTTCCGTGCACGACCCAATAAAGTGCATCAATAGACCTAGAAAGGGCTAGGTTCTGTGCATGTCCCAACGAAGTGCACCAATAGCTCCAGAAAGGGCTAGGTTCTTGAACGACTCAATGAAGTGCACCAATAGCCACAGAAATGGCTAGGCTCCGTGTACGACCAAATGAAGTGCACCAATAGTCCCAGAAATGGCTAGGTTCTGTGCATAGCCCAAAGAAGTGCACTAATATCCACAAAAAGGGCTAGGTTCCGTGCATGACCCGATGAAGTGCACCAATAGCCACATAAATGGCTAAGTTTTATGCATAATCAATGCAGCGCGATAATAATTGTAAAGCCGGCTGAGGGATGCACTCGAAACACATTAATATTTTGGAGGATAATCACAGACACAATATCAGATGAACTTTAGTTTTGAAGGCAAAACAGAGAAAATGAAAGTATAAAATAAATATAATCCTACCAAAGCATTGACGCCTTAGAAAGATAACACATTCGACATATTCATAGAATACATGGGATAGTACATAAAGCAGATGAGACAAATATTCCGTCAAATCAAAGAGTCGAAGATACCACCGAGTTGCGCGTCTCAGTCTACCGCGCGCAACAGCCAAGTCATTCTCTCTGTGTTCCATACGGGTGCGAGCATTACAAAACAATTCAAATGCTTCGTCTGAAGCCATCACATTCTCTACTGAAGGGTCAAGCCAGCAAGTACTCAATCGATCTACATCAAATCCATTGCTTCAAAGTATTGTGTTTGACTAACTTCGAACAATTCTTCACACTCATGGGCAAGTCGAGTATTTCCGATAACAATAGCTCGTAGTAGTTCAATCTTTTGTTCTCTGAGAGCTAAACATAAAGCATCAATTGCTTCTTCCATAATTACTAACCATTTCTTATCCAAGAACCTTTAGGCTATATAAAAAAGAGAAGAGAAATTTTCCAGATGATTCAGTTAAAGAGAGGAGAACATTAAGATTGGCTAAAAAAATAAATAAAAATAAATAAAAAAATAATTAAGATGATTCAACCATGAGCACACGGGAGCATGTGATTTCTTGTTTCACATCTTCCATCATTATAAGTGCGTCTTCACTTTGAATGGTAGCCTTAGTTAGAGCAGCTCGCATATCCCCTAGCACTCGATCTACTTCACACATAATCTTCTCGGATGCATTGCTTTGGCAAGCCATGATATAAGTTTCATTTTGTTCCTCAAAAGCTCGACGTGCATTATCTTGCACAGTTAGCCTATGAGTTTGTAGAGCTTTCACTTCATCCCTCAGGACCAATAAGCGCGCTAATTCCACTTGTTTACCAGAAGGATGCACTAAAGCGGATATCACACATAAAGATAATGCACAACCACGTAGGCGACGAACCGGGTGATGGGAAGCATGCGCATGATAGTCTACTATAACCTGATCAACATCTGACATCATAAGGCTTACTTCCTGAAATAGTCGATCAGCCTCATGACGAGCGGAGATGGCATCGTCTAGTGCACGTTGAATCCCGAAAGAAACTGGTCCGGATGCTTGAGATTCCCGAGCCATTAAAAACACCTTGTACTGCTTATCGAACCGCGCGTGCGCCTTTGCATGACTCGCTGTTCTTACCTCCCTCAGCAATTCTATTTCAGCTTTCACAAGCAGCAAGCAGTCTAATTCGGACTCTCTTCTATAAGGAGTCACCAACGTTGGCACAGAGGCCAAAGATAGCACATAGCCATGCAAAAGATGAGCCATCCAGAGAATTTTAGTATAAACTATGAACAGAGAAAAGAAGTAAAGATAACACAACAGTAAACGTACTCTATTTATATATAGAAAATATACACATCTAGGCATTTATTACTGCATAATTACTATCATAACCCCACTTACCCCTAAAAAAAAAATTTACAGCACACGAAGGGCCCTATGAACATCAATAAGAGCCATCTCAATAGATCTAACACTATGACCCGCCTCAACGCATTGGAAACGAGTAACTAGACGTTGCGCGCGGCAGTGACCACGATATTCAAGTAGGGTTATGTCAGTTATCCCGCCTTCACTCTGAGTCTTCATCACAAGATGATCCGCAGCTGCCAATCGTTCATGCCAACACGAATTCTCGATCTCAAAAGTATCACGCGCAAGACACATTACTTGCAAAAGGCGATTTAGATACCTTACCTCCAGAACCAACCTCACACGATTAGCCATGAAATAAAAGAACTTAAGGAACATTTACTGTGATTAACCAAGATAACTCTCATATATATATATATAACTAAACAACAAAATACCCAAGACAACGATTTTATGAATCCATTAAAAAAAAAAAAAAAAAACTAGTAGTAACCCATCTAAGAACGCTCATCTATAAGCGAGCGGCAGTAAGAAATGTCTTCATCTAAATCCTACATCATCAATTGTCCCTGGCCATATTGAGTAGTGGAATCGGTGTAAGCAATACATACCTCTTCTAATACTTGATGAATCTTGTGCATAACCTCACTAGAAGCACGGGCCTCTTGAGCCATGTCTATTGTCTCCTTATGCTCTTCATAAGCTTTGCGGGCCTTATCTAGAGTAATCAATCGATGAGTCTGTAGCATCCCGACTTAATCCTTCAATATTAACAAACGCGCTAGCTCTGCTTTCATATCGGCAGGACGAATAAGGCAGATACAACACACAAAGTCAAAACACACCCACGGAGATTCGGACCCACTTGCTGAGTAATAAAAGCACGACAATCAGCTATCGCTTGCTCAATATCAGTCGTCATAATTAGCGATTCTTGAAACAGTCGCTCAGCTTTGTTTTGAGTAGCTATAGTATCATCCAGCGCGTGCTGTACAACCAGACTAAGGCGCCCGGACGTCTGCGACCTCTGAGCCATCGAATATGTCTCATATTGTTCATCAAACTGCGCACACGTAGCCACTCTATTCGTCATTCTAACTTCTCTAAGTATCTCCACCTCAGCTTTTACCAACAGCAGGCGAGTTAGATCATGATCCCTTTCATAAGGGACAACCAGTATTGGCACAGGGGCCAAAGCCAAAGTATAACCATGTAGGCGATGAGCCATCCGCTGCAAAATATAGCTAACAACTAAAAAGAAGATGAAATACTGAAAGAAGCTTGAAAGATACTAACTAAGGCAATGCCACTTACCCCTACTTTTATAAACACATAGTAATACCACATTAATTACCACCCAACCATAATAATAAATACAGGTAATCAAATAGTAAATATGTCTTGCAAAAGGAAAGCAAACCATCAAAATCCTCAGTTCAACCAAAACTAAAACAAAGAAATTATTGTTTAAAAATCATTATCAGAAAATATCCAAAGCGACCAGCTCTGCCCTCTTCCTAGTTAGGCGCCCATTGACCTCCTCAGCAGCATCCGGGCGATCTTCAAATCCTTGGTAGCTCGACCCACGTCCGCCATCAGTTGGTCATATGCTTCCTTCTTAGCATTGGAAACATCGAGCAAACGCTTGTATTCCTGCTCCAACTTCTCAATCTCATGAGGCAATGTGGTCCGTGCACTGTGGCTCGCCTTTGCCAGGTCCAATAGGTTCTTAAGCCATTGAATGGGAAATTGAAGAACTAGATAAGTTTAGATGGTGGCGTCCCACTTCCTCAATGTGACTGGATCAACTGGGGTTTCCTCCGCCAGGGAAAGGCCCTCCGCTATGTCGAGCAAATCCTCGTTGGCCACGATCAGAGAGTTAACAGGCATTTCTTCATGAACACACATGTGGCCTAACTTCTCCACTATGCACCGATAGGTGGCTGCTTTAGACGAAGGGACCCAAAACCCATGTTCCAACTCGTAGCGGTTATCCACACCAGCCTCCGCCGCGGAAATAGTATGAGGATATCGGAACCGAGGATCCTCCAGAATAACCATTAGCTCAGCATCAGCATCCACGCTACGAGAAACCTTAGGGGTCGGCTTGGAAGGCTTCTACCGCTTATCATTGGCACTCCCTGACTCACTGCCTTTAACCTGTTGGTTCGAGCCGCTCCCCATACCATGAGCGCCATCTCGTTTTCCCATATTTAGAAGAAAGGAAAAATACACATAAGCAAAATACTCCAACACAACAAGGAAATAAAATTTAAAATGCGTAACCTATACTAGATCGGAAGGAAGGAGAGGATTGGTAGGAGAGTGAACCGATCGGCGAGAAGAAGAAGAAGAACTTGACTCAGCTGGTTCCGAGTGATCTAATGAGAGATGAAAGCAAAAGAAAAAAGAAAAGAAAATAATCTCATCAAAAGAATATATGAAGTGAAGACGTATATATATAGATCACCAGCTGCATTTAATAATCACAACAGAAATATTTCGACCGGCACGTGTCGGTACTTGAAACTTAACAAGGAAGAACATAGTACACTCACGGGACTTAGAAAGGGAAGAGCTCTGATTTTTGGTGCTGCCTTTAAGACCACTGCCCTCTTGGGAATAATCATGAACAAAATGATCTGACTTAGACTCATCCCCTGCACCTAACATGTCGGAAGGAGTGTGAAGAGGATGATTGGGATCTTGAATTGTCTTTATAATTAAAGGGCGAGTGGATTGTAGAATCATACGGGGAGACAGTATTTCAGGACCACTTTGACTAACTGATCGGCCTAGTTGGCGCTCCACACGCTTGATGAAGGTACTTGCGGATGATGACCCCATTTTTGGAGCCTGCGGGGAAAATGGAGGGGAAACATTAGTAGTACGAATGGAAGGTAACCGCGGAATAGGTAGAATACCAGCATCTTGCTTCATCTTCTTAGCCAGCCGATCATCCCTCCACTCATTGAGAGGCAGGTTAATATACTCTTCAAAGAGGAGGCCCCTGGGCTTGCAGCCGATAGGCGGAGAGTTCTAAAAGAATATGGCAAATAAATATAAAGAGACTAAACGTAGGATTCGACTGAAAATAATAGAAGAAGAGAAAGGAAAGGTACCTTAGCAAGAGGAGACGCAACCGGAGGAATATCCAAGGGCTTCATTGGTTGAGTACGCCTTATTTTCTTAGAGCCAGATGGAGGTAAAGCATTACCCTTCCCATCCTCTTGAGAAGACTCGTCACCCGGAAGAGGATCCAAGATGGTAACAAGTGGGCGAAGAGGGCGACCCTTGTTGCTGGAGGATAGCTTATACTTCTTGGAAGTCTCGGCATTCAAATTCACGCGACCCAACACGTGCATCTATTTGAAATAATCCTTAGTTAAAGATGGGGGAGCATATGGCTCTTTGATGAGAAGGTTCAACACATTCCGGCTAACTCTATTGCGGTACCCAAGCCACTCATTGGTAAAGCTAATGTGCCGACGGGACTGAGGTTGGTAGAAATCAAAATAGCATTGGCGATCACTCATCCGAAGACTACTCTTGAAAAAAAGCGATCAAAACTCTTGCGGACTTCTCTGTATTCTTCCATCGAGGAAGGAAGGGGAGGGTCATAAGGGACTCCCTGATCAAAGCCTAGCTGCCGAGCCACACGAATAGTATTGTACGTCTCGGATGAGAACTTCCCGCCATAGAAACTAGGAATATGTCCGGGTGCAGATGGGGCAAAACGATTTGCTGGTTTTTACGGAATTTAGGAGACGACCGTAAATAGGAGACTCCTTGAACCGAGCGAAATGTTCAGCCTCACACAGATGCACTGCAAGAAGGGAGTGCTTTGAATTCGAGAGATCAATTTGTAGTACTCCGGCCTAAACCAAGACAATGGTCGTTCCAGAGTAAATTCGGTCATAAGAGAGGATGGGTCGCCTCAGTAGGAGGGAAGTCGAGAAATGTGTGAGATCAATGGTGATCGAAGATTATAGGTGTGTTGTGTATTCTGAAAATAAGATAAATTATGAATGATTGAATTTGCTCTATTGAGAGTTGGATTGTTAATCTCGTGTTGTCGGTTTGACCTGAGATTGTCCTTGTTTCAATCATGATTCAAAGGCTTATTTATATTACTGGAATTGAAAACACCATGATCTCATGAAGTGTGACAGTTGATGGAATCAAAGAATGGGGAAGTGATTGCACGACTTGCTCACATTCTCATCGTGTGTATGAACACACGTGCCGTAGACCACGGAGACCAAAACCCTAATTAATATCCCCCATGTAACACGATTGATGTCTCGTGTGATTGTGGAGTCTGCAAGGCAGACGTGTATTTAGTTAGTAAGTTGCTGACTTCATGACTTCATGGGACGATGAGTCCTTGTATTGTTGAGTCGAACGTGGTTTGGAAATGTTCTGAAACTCATGAATTGAACATGTCTGTTGAGACAGAGATATGATGTGTGAATAAGTTAACATGAGCAAATATTGCTCATTTGATGAATTTTTGAATATTGATAGTTGAATCAATATTCTTTGATTTGAGCAAGTATTGCTCATCTGAGCAAAGATTGCTCGTGTGATGAATTATGGTAGCATGACCAAATAAAATATTAAATCAGAATACTGGCAATTGAACCGAGTATGATAAATAAAATGTTGATCACGGGATCAATGGTAGGCTTGGGAATGTGTTTATGTTATAGCCTACATGTTAAACCGCAAGTGCACGGTGTCTTTAATGAAGAACATAGCAAATACGGGTCGAACCACAGAGACTTGTGGTGCTTTAAGTTGATCAAGGGCTTAGCTTAACTGATTTTTTAGTGAAGGTAACACAACTAAGGTTTTGTTTGTTTGTCGATGCGACTAAGTGAAGGTTATAACAATGATGTAAAGATGAAATACAAACAGTGAGAGTAAAGGGGCACTAGGGTTATCACATCCACCACTAAATCATGCTATGTGTTCAACTAAGTTGAGCTTTCTTGTTCCTGTGGCAGACAAGGATAATGTGTCAAGATTATCACCTATCTAAGGAGTTTCACCTAATGATAACTCAATTATCAGCTAAGGTGCTAACCTAGAGCACTAGTTGTCTAATTAAGCACAACTAGTCAAGAGAATTAGCAATTTATCTCTAAGGCTTAAGCTGAAGTATCACCAATGCAGTTTTAACCTAACTACAATGTATACTTGGCATGCATTGTGAGAGAAAAACATTGGGTACTAGAATTGAGGATATCTGAAAAATTAAGCACTCAAGAATACTCAAACACAGTTGAAATCACAACATGAAATTGGGGTTTCACTGAAACCCTAGCAAACTAAATTAGAACAAAGTATAACAACAAATAACAAATTAACTCTAAATTGCTGCTCTGGCTAGCCCAGGCATAAGTTTCTACACACACAACTCCTTCCTATTTATACATGCAAAACACTAAAAACCCTAACTTACTTCCAAAACAGAAATTAAAATAAAATACACTCTCACCCACGTCTCTGAATCGTACTCTCCTCTTGTCAACTCGTCTCAGAGTTCCATCATTGGGCTGTTCGAGAAAACCCTAACCCTAATTATCTCTGACCTAGCTTCTAAGGTGAGGAGAAGCTATGAAAGAGATAATTTGAGAGAGAGAGAGAGAGTGGCGGAGCAGGAAGGTACTGGTGCGGGTAACAGAGATGGAGTGGTGGTGATGGGGTAGCTCTGCCATGGGTATGGGGAAGAAGGTGAAGGTAAGGGTTCTCTGTGGAGTTGGTCGGAGAAGAAAGAGAAGATGGAAGAAGAAATGGGTTTGCTCGAGTGGGGGTATAGGTATAGGGAAATTTGGTGCGGAGCAGGTGCAGCGATCTTCGATGAGAATGATGGAGCGAGCGTCGGATGCATAGGATGGAGATCTCAACGGCTCAGGGATCATCGGGCTATTTTGGTGTTGAGCGAATGCATCAAGGGACGATGTGAGGAAGGCAGCGAACTTTGGATGTTGAAGGAGCAAATCTGACGGCTCAGAGGGACCGGGTTCGGATCCGGGTCGTGGCTAGCTCAAGCCCATGTCTTCCTTGTTGGGTTGCAACTGATGTGCGCGCGGGCTTTGGCTTTTTGCTCCATAGACGCTTGTCTCCACTTTTCTGCTCTTTTGGCTCCTCAATTTCTCAGAACTTTATTTATTACCTAAAAACACAAAATTAATTAGTACAAATATTTATTCTTGAAAACAAAGAAAACACAGAATCTGGGATAATATCTGATTTCTGAGCACAAAAGATGAGTTAAATGCCAATAAATAGATGTATAAATATGCAATATTTGGCACTCATCAATCAACGTAAAATTATTAGCATTTGAATCTGGAATCATTAACCTTGGACTCAAAACCCTAATTTAATCAATTAATGATTTACTGACGGTTTATTGAAAATTAACCATGGAGTGAAGAGGACCGGCTACATGAGATTATGGGTTGACCATGTAGCGCCTAGATGCTCATGTGAGAAAATATCAAGGTCTCATGAAGACCAGTTAATTTGTTGATGAAAGGATGATTAAATGCTGGTTTAATCATTTATTCGAAAAATGCTCGTCCGAGCCTTAGGTGATAAAACCTAATTAATTATGAAGAGATGAGGGACCGACCAAGGGACCATGAAACCGGCCTTGGGTGTTCACGGGATCAAAATGATGATCGTTCCATGAAGTCCCAAGTTGTTTGGAAGAGTTTTGGACCTAATACGTGCAATTGTGCAAATTAGGTCAAATCATGAGAATACGTGGGACCGGCTTCTTGCAAGCCAAAGAGCCAACCTTGGTCGGTCAAGGTAACATGCTCACGTCACCAAAGTGTCCGTATGTTAATTCTGAGAATTTTGATATTTTCTGGTGTGCATTTGAGCAATCATTTGAGAAAATATGAAGAAATCAGGTTTTTTTGACGAAACCGTCAAAACTTCATGAGATGAAGGAAAAATAATAAAAAGTGAGGGAATCATGAAGTGTGGGACCGGCCATGGCCAAGGAATGGCTGGCCGGCCAAGGAGCTTGGTCCCACACGTTTTTTTTCCCAATTTTCATAATATTTTCATGATTTTAAGGAAATATGATAAAACCAAGGAATTTGTTAAAACCAAGGAGTTTTTGTTGAAATCAAGGAGTTTCCATGAGATGAAGGAAACAAAAATATTAATAATAATAAAATAAGGGCGTGTGGGACCGGCTCGAGCATGGTTGGCCGGTTAGGGCCCGGTCCCGTGAGTTTTCCCTTATTTTATGTATTATTTCATGATTTGAAGGAGTTTTCATAATTTGAAAGAATTTTCATAATTTGAAGGAAATGTCATGAAATCAAGGAATTTCATAAAATCAAGGAATTTCATAAAATCAAGGAAATATAAAAATAATAATAATAGAATAAGGGTTTTGTGGGACCGGCTAGGGCATGACCGGCCAGCTTGGGCCCAGTCCCACAAGTTTCCTTAATTTTATTTATTTTTGTGTATTTTCCCATAATTTGAAGGAAACATCATGAAATCAAGGAATTTCATGGGATTAAGGAAACATAAAAAAAAAAAATAGGGCGTGTGGGGCCAGCTAGGACATGACCGGCCGGCTATAGCCCGGTCCCACGGGTTTCCCTAATTTTATATTATTTTTCATGGGATCAAGGAAATATCATGAGATTAAGGAGTTTTCATGAGATTAGGGAAATAATAATAAAATAATGAGGAACCATGAGGTGTGGGGCTGGCCGGGATCAAGGCATGGCCGGTTGGCCAATAATCACGGCCCCACAATATTTTCCCTAATTTTATATTATTTCCTCAGTGTGAAGGAAAAACCATGAAACTGAGGAGTTTCCTCAAAACGAAGAATATTTGTTCAAATGAAAGGATTTTCATGAGATCAAGGAAAATAATAAAATATGATAAAATATAGAATTTGGGCGTGGGACTGATCACGGCATGACTGGCCGGTCGGTGAGCCAGTCCCCTAGCGCCTTGACTATTATTTTATTATTTTCTTTCCTATTTGCATAGGTTCATCGTCTCGTCGTATTTTGAAATACTTGTTTGTTCATTCAGGTGTTTGTTAATGCATTATTTGTCGAATACATTTACACCATTTTGGTTGGGGCTTACTCGAAGGTAACTCAAATGCCCGTGTGTTGAATATTTATTACTAACCCATGGAATTCTGCTGGGAAGAACCATAAATTAAAGTAACGAAATATTATGAAAATATCGAATATTTTCCAGGGATTTGAATCTATTGATTTTGAGAATAATTAATTAATGGCTCTATACTAGTACGATCGTCTAGGAGATTTAATTATTCAGGAATTGAGTGAGCTTGTTGAAGCGTCATACTTCTTTCATATAGTCAGGGAAAACATTGTTACATCCTGAAGACATTATTGCTCTATACTAGCAGGCAAGCTGTCTAGGAGCCGTCTAATATTTCGATTCTATATAGAAGTAATTACTGAAATTGCTCAGTATTCATGAGATATGCCGTTGCCTCAGCTGAGAGACTACATATCTGTATATACTCTGAGAGACAGTATTCTCATAGCATGATCTTTCATGCTTTCGATAAGAGACATGAGCCTCAATATTCATCTGATTGCTGGATCAGGAATACATATAATTATGGGTTTACGATTTTAGCCTTTGTCGAAAATCCACCATCTACACCGGGTAAAGTAGAAACAATAATGTCGAAGTCATCGACGGAAGGCATATCCGCAGAAGTCATCTTCCTCTGAGATTGAATAACAAAATTATAATGAAGTGAACCAGTACGACCGTCTTGATAGGTGACAGGATTGAAATCAACACCCTTATCCATGTAGTCCTCGAGCTTTTCCTTGGGCAGAAAAACCTTCTTATGGTAAAGAGCCATCCGAGGATGGGACTCAGGAACCGTCACAAGACGCTTAGAACCGTCCTATTGGACGACCTCCTCTTGTCGCGAGAGAGCAAGAGGATTCAGCTGAGGAGGTCTGTATTTTGGAAAACGCTGCCAAGCCCATGCTTGAATGAAATTGGCAGGGAGGAAAGTCTCAACCTCATGGGACCCGTCCACACGACGAATATCACGCGCCAGCAAATCCAAGTGATGATACAGACTGCCCAAGAACATAGGAGCGAGCGGGAATGCCACGCTGCGAGACATCAATACGGCCATGGGGATAAGCTCATTCTTAATAGTGTCCCGGGGACTGTACTCGAATACGTCATGACATAGTCAAAAAAGAAGGAAAGCTGCCAGCTCCGCTCTGTCTGTTTGCCCTTCTCGAGGAGGAACACCCTCGCGGTGCCCCGAAAGTAAACGAGCCCAATACTTAATCCAAGAGGAGAAAGAGGCTCGGCGTTGCCCAGACTTGGTTTTCTGGTCGCTTTTCACCTCCCTCACATCATCAGACTCTTCAGCAGTAGATGGTTTTGTCCGAGCAGCTTTTATGGCGGATACCATGAGTTTTGAAGAAGACAGAATATTAGCGGGAGAATCACGGGAAGCAGACGCAGTAGCTTTACCCTTCCCTTTATCCACCGTGCCCTCTATTTCACTCAGAGCCTCAACTTTAAGCTCTTCTGGTAGCTGGTACGTTATGGAATTCGCTTAGGCTTTGAGCAAGCGATCACGGAGTTCTCTGTCGCTCTCGTTTAAAGACTTATGAAGGCAACAACTATCGAAAATCGTATCTCCATGAACGGGTAAACCGGTAAGTGCCACTACATCTTCTAAGATAGGGGTCGCTTCGCCCTAAGAAAATAGAAACGTGGGAGGATTGATTCCCCAACGCGCACATAAACAGTTTATGCTATCATGATCCCGCCGGACGTACCTAAACTTTGAAGCTTCTAAAGCTGCTTCTATACCTAAAGAATGAATAATCCTCGCATTATCCTGGTTGGAACGAATATAATATATCCATGGTTCCCAAGCGGCATGATATTCGGCGGATGAGCATAGGTTGATTGAAGGGAAAACATAATCCCCTCGATGAACTGCCAAACAGGGTGCATCTTCAAAGGAAGGTATAAGAGGCGACTCCGCTTGAGGATGGATAATCCATCCCTCGGATCCAGACGGAGGATAAGGATGAGGATTTAGCATGCGCGCGACCCAGATGTTATTAGCAGGGAAAAGAACTGTACCATCATCTGCAGTGGGCGGCCGTAGCTTATCTCTAAGTTGGGGACCACTCCTAAATTCCTCAAGTGTGTATGACTCTGGTATGGGAGGCGAGTCGCGGATAGGCGATTCATTAGACATGATGAGTAAAAGAGAAGATGAGGAGAAAGAAAAGAGGGGGGGGGGGTGAAAAAATGAGCATTCATGGGCGAGGTATCCTCTATTTATAAGGAGGTAAAAGAAGGATCAGTTACTGGGCATACCAGTAACCGTAGCATCCCAAGAGTCGTGAACTTAAACTGCCCATAACTCCCAATTGTAACCGTCGTATCAACATGTGACTGTTGACACGGTCTTTGACCGGTCAAACAGCCAGGGGAATAATGTTGATACATGAAAATAACCAATCCTAAAATAGATGGACCCTTAGCCTATAAAGGGTTCCTTTTAGGATGGAGTGACTATGGTAACCCACTAGGATGGGATAGTTCTAGTCCATCTTAGACTACATTTAGATTGGTTGGGCTTTGGCCCAAGAGGAAAGCCTTTTAGGGTTTAGTATTAACTTAAGGAAAGGGAAATGATAGTTTAGTAATATGTTAATCTTATGGGCACTTATCCATAAGATGGTCACTATAAAAGGGAAAAAGGGCACACTTCTTGAGATATCATTAATTCCCCATTACTTCCCATAACCCCTCTTCTCCTTGGGAGTACTTTCTGTGATTATGGATAGTTCCTCCTTCCCACGTTTTACCCATCAACACACCCTCAAGGAACTCAGGAACAAACACCTGTATGCTGCTTCCCATATTATTCCATCTGAACCTATCGGGCATGATGCATTTGTTGCTTCCAAAGAGCTAGTACTTGTCAGAATGAAGAGGTTTCTGAAAGGCACTTCTTGCGGCCGTGATGGACTAAGGGCGCATCACCTACTTGACTCGCTAAGTGGCGCAGCTGCTGCCATTTCGATGAGCTAATCACCGCAATCACAGATGTTGTGGACTTGTGGTTGTCTGGTAAATGCCCTTCTGCATTAGGGATTTACATAGCCAGCGCTCCTCTTACGCCACTCATGAAGCCAGGGGGAGGGTTGAGACCCATAGCGGTGTGCACTATTTGGAGAAGATTAGTCTCCAAAGTCGCTGCTACACATATTGGTAAGGTCATGAACTCATATCTTTCGGATTACCAATTTGGGGTGGGTGTTTTTGGGGGAAGTGAAGCTATTTTACATTCTGTCAATCGCCCGGTTGCAGCTAAAGGTGAACAGGATTCCTTGTCCATGCTGTTGGTTGATTTTACTAATGCTTTTAACCTTGTGAACCGTACAACCATGCTTAGAGAGGTTAGGTCTCAGTGCCCTTCAATATCTCGTTGGGTTGAGTTTTATTATGCAGAACCGGCTCGATTATACTATTTGGACAATGTTCTTTCATCAGCTCAGGGGGTTCAGCAGGGAGATCCATTGGGGCCCCTCTTATTTGCACTCACCCTACATCCCATCGTTAAGAAAATAGCGGAAAATTGATCTTTGGAGCTGCAGGCATGGTACATGGATGATGAAACCATCATTGGGGACACATTGCAGGTGGATAAATCTTTTAAGATCATTCAAGAAGAAGGGACGGACTGGGGCTGCACATGAACATCGACAAAACTAAGTTATATTGGCCTTCTCCTGACAGCAAAAGCTTTGAGTTGTTTCCTTCTCACATTAGTAGACCATCATTTGGTGTTAAACTATTGGGAGGTCCAGTGAGCACTAATTCAGATTATTGTATGGACATGGTTCACAAAAGGGTTCAGAAGACTGTCAGCTTGATGGATGCAGTAAGAAAATTAGAGGATCCTCAATGCGAGTTGTTGTTACTTAGAAACTGTACAGGAGTCTCAAGATTGTACTTCACCTTGAGAACTACTTTGCCGGGTTTTATGAACTTGTCTACAGATGTTTTTGATGCTCATCTATTTCAGTTTTTACGCCGCTTAATCACTGGGGACGGACCTGGATATGGGCTGCTCCAACATAGAATCGTTACTCTTCCTCTCAAGTATGGTGGATTGGGTAGCTATTCTATGTCTGACACATGCACCTACTGTTACCTTGCTTCCTTCCTTCAGACTATTGCCTTGCAAAGATCCATTTTGAGACATTCAGGTATTGACCCTATTGTTTCTTGTTTCACTAATGCCTTACATGACTTTAACACAGCTTGTAGTGCCGCCATACCTATACCCGGTTTAGAAGATGTTGCACCATTCCACTCTATGAGTTCCCTCGCAACTATTTACTTTGATAATGTGGTTAACTCGATGCCTACCACCTTCCAAATGTCAGAACGTGATACGATATTGTGGCAATGTAATCAAATCTAGCATGCTCAGGATTATCTGTTGGCAGTCCCCATTGAAGGCTTGGGTCAGAAAATTGGTCCGAGACACTTCAATGGAATCCTCAAATATAGGCTGGGGATTCCTTTCTTTGAAGAGGATGGGATTTTCCCTAGTTGCATGTCTAAGATGGACAAATTTGGAAACCATGTTGTGCATTACAAAAAGGATTTCGGCTTGAAGTTCAGACATGACCTTCTCCGTGATACTTTTGCGGATATATGTTATCGAGTGGGTGTTCCGGCAAGGAAAGAGGTAGATATTGGTTTTCTTTCTGATAATGGCTCTGATCTAATACCGGAGGACGTTTTGGTTTATAATTGGGATAATGGACATGACGTATGCATAGATGTTACGGTTGTTTCCCCCTTCACAGGGAATGGTGTTCGCTCCTTTGTCCCTGGTCAAGCCATTGACAGAGCTGTCTCTCTCAAGCGAAAAAAAGTATCTGGAAAAGTGTAATGCTCAGGGTTTCGGTTTTGGCACCTTAGCTTTCACCAGTCTTGGTGGACTTGGTGATGAGACCATCGACTTTCTTAAGAGATTGCGTAATTTCTCGGCTAGTCATGATGCTAATGTTAGAGTTGGAAATTTTCTTTTCCATAGAATAGGGGTGGCCCTTCAGAGAGGAATTGGCACACAACTTGTGTCTCGTGTGCCAACTAATTTCTTGAAAGAGCCTGATTTAGAGTGATGTTTTTCTGCATATTACATTATTTTTATAAAATTATACAAATATAATTGTATTTAAAAAGAAATACACACAACCAATTTTATTGAAACACAATTAACATTTATTATTGTTTGCGCAACAAGTAGCTCCGAAAGGATCTAATAGCCGCTCTAATACCAAACTGTAACACCCTGATTTTCAGATCAATCTATCCAACAACTACCGAAGTAGCAGAGTTTAGATTTGCAATCAATCAATATATAATCAAACAAGAAACTATAAGGTGGTGCCGATCTTACACAACTAAACAATCGAATAAGTCTGATTCTAGTTGGATCCCAGCCGATCAAGGTTTGTGCACACCCAAAGATATAAAAACCAAATCAGAAATCTTCTTTGTCTTCAAATCTTCTTTAATCTTCAATAAACACCTGCACAACACCACTTGAATCTCTTGTGATCAATCACGGACAGAACGAAGTCTGTTAATAATGGATTATCACAAGATTCTTTAGTTCTACAAACAGTTATAAAGATCCCGTCGACACTTCGATCTAGTTTGAGTGAATCTTATATCAGAAGAGAAGATTCTCAAGAATAAACAAACTAGGTGCAATCAAAGTTCAACAACCGTTAGTCAATCAAATCAATCGAAAACTAAAATAAATTGCAATTACCCAGTTACCCACCAAAGGTACTCGTAGACGCTTCTTGATCCCACAGAAGTCTTTAAACGAGCGGTCGTAAGATATTTCGCCTAATTAGGGTAATTTCCTCTCCGAATAGACGACTCCACCAGAAACAACAAAAAGATGAAGTTTGCTTAGCTCTTAAGATAGTTTGCTTGAAATGCAAACTTGGGTATTTATAGACCAAGGATGTTTGGACACCAAGGAATTTCCAAGACCGAATTATTCTTAAGATATGCAATAAATGCCCAAATCGGTTTTCATAATTCCTGGAAATGCTTTGTCCAATATTCCCGAAATCTCACTAGAAAATCTCCAATTAGTAAATGCACATTACCAATTTTTATTTTCCAGAGATATGCATTTAATTACTGGTAATTAAAATATTCTTAATTTATTTCGGTCCGGGATCTCCTTGAATTATTAAGGAAGATATTTGAATAATAAAAGATAAGAGTTACTGAACATGTTCAAAGTATGTCGACATCTTTTTTTTTCTTTGTAAATCCTTTTTCATATTTACAATCTTGGAGTCGATTATACCACACTTCCAAAGAAGTTTAGAATTGGTTCATCTGTATTCCATGAACAACTATGTGATTGATCAATTATCAATACACTAATCATGGGTTTACGGTTCTACCAAACACAAGGATCGGTTCTACCTTAATATGGTTACTGGGACCGGTTACATCACGTTACCGAGGATCGATTCGTCAATTACAGGAACTGGTTACCATATTCTCATGGTATTACTTGTGATTGGTTACACAAGTCACTAGGATCGGTTACACCAATTACCAGGACCGGTTACGCCAATTACAAGGATCGATTACACAACTCTTTCGTGATTGGTCATACCAATTACTAGGATCGGTTACACCAATTACAAATATCGATCATACCATATTAGGTGATTACTTAGGATCAGTTACACTAATAAAAGTCATACCAATACATAAGTAAGGCACTGTGACTAGTTTTACCAAGATACATAACAAGTTATGATCGGTTCTACTAACTCACACATATTGGTAATCCAAAGATATGCAATGAATAACAATACCAATAAGCCTAGCGATTTTCCTTTCGATTCATAAAACAAGTTCATGAATGTACTTCCTTTAAACAAATGTAAATATTGTTTCCTAGGATGAAATCTTCACCTTTACCCATACACATAATCACAATAGCATTCATACGATTATGTCGATGTCTTATATACAAAGTTCAAAAGATAAGTGTTATACTTCGTATTCTAATTCCTTAACACTATGTCTCACTACTAGAGTATAATCATTCACAGCTTCGCAGTTATGTTTTCAATATAACACGACTTGAAAGATACGTTAGGAATGAAACAGTTCAAGTCAAAATATTACTAAGCTCAAGAGGAAGGATGATGTCGTCGTTGTAGCTTGTTACTTCTTCACATTCTTCAAGTCTTCGAGTAATACTTGTATGTCTCATAATCTTAATCTTTCTAGCCTAACCTATACGAAGTTGTCTCTAGTACATAATCAAGCGACTCTTTAATTGAGTTTTGATTCACTAAAATATGACAACCAAACTTGACATACCAACGCTTGGTGGGTTCAACCGAGCTATGCTCTAACACAGCTGATACGAACGTGAATGGATACATGGAATGGATCTTCAGACAACTTCGTATAGGTTAAGTCCTGTTGAATTTTTTTAGCATCCGCCTCTTCTTAGGGTTTCCGTAGCGTATATACATATGCAAGCGAGGTTATACCATCCTTCTCAATCTGGAATAGATATTTTCCTGCTAGACCCATATCTTTTCATCATTTTAGACGGGAGTGGATCTTCTTCGACCCAGCCAGACTCTTTTACCAAACGCATGCGACTTGTATCCAGAGTACGACTTTAATTATCTCTTGATTTTGAAGTGATAATTCCTCCTTCTCTTTTTGACTCTAATGTCATTTTTCAGAGTGGGCGAATCCCTGGGTCTCGTGACAACTCCCCTATCCGGATCATCCGAGTCAAGAAGATCATACCGGTATACCTTTCACTGGTGAATATGTATTTGATTGCCACGACCAATAGGTAACGGAATTTTCTTTTTTGTAGAGGTGTCATGTTGGAACATGTGTAACAGTGGTTGACGACGATGATCTGGCTACTCCTCTTCCTTCAAGCTCAAACACGCCTACTGCTGCAGATTTGGAAGATGCTGATTTGGGTATTTCCTCCTACGAGTACCCAAATGCGAGCTTGCCGTTTTATATTCACATGAAGTGTTTATCTTCTAGTTATCCTAATGTTGGTGAGTTCCTAGTGCGGAAGGAGTTTGTGCCTTTGTACACGAAAATATGGAGGAAGTATGGCCACATCACTACCAGGAACATAGTGCGACACTGTTCATCTGCTTTGGTGAACTGCCTTCTGCCCATAGTTGCAGAGAAGGAAGGTACATCTATTCGTGATGTTGCTGAATCAACTGTTGAAAAGTGGGAAAACATGGTGTCTACATGTGAATCCATGGAGTTTAATGTGGGCTGGTTGCGGCAGCACCTTGACATTATCAAAGTTGATCGAGTCGGCATCATCGCTAATGTCGTTCCTGCAGCAAAATCTATCTTGGAAGAGGAAAATGCCCTGGCTGCAAAATCTGAGAAGGTGGAACAGGCGATCCAAAACTTGAAGAGTAGGACTGAAAGATATCAGGATAGGCTGAAAATGATGCTTTCACGGGACTACAACTTGTTGGATGGCCTTTTTTGAGCCATACTTATATTTTTATTGTTTTGAATAAGTAGGCATGAGATGTTTGATCATTCTTTTTTTATCTTGGGTTCTAAACATTATTTTTGGAAAATGAATTGTATTGGGTTTTGGTAAGCAAATGGAGTTTACATTAATATGTCTTTAATGAAAAGCTTGGATAAATCATATGTGAGAGAAATGAAAATTCCTGATTGGCCGTGTCATGAAACGGCGAGAGATGGAAATAATGGTCAGGCGTAATATGCCTTGAGCCATTTTCCATTGATTACTGCTTCCAATTTGCCTCCATCTTCCTTGACAATCTTGTAGTAGCCACTGTTATAGGCTTTGGTGATCATGTAAGGACCTTCCCATTTTGGTGAAAACTTTGGTGAGGACATGTCTTGTTGAATGTGCTTCGCGGTCTTTAATACAAGATCTCCTATTTGAAAAACTCGAGGTTTTACAGCTTTATCGTATGCCCTGGAGATCCTCTTTCTATACGCCTGAGTATGCTCTTCCGCCTTAATTCTCCTGGAATTTAGAGTGTCCAACTCCACTATTCTGGAGCTAAATGCGTTGGCTTCATTCCATTGGACTCCACTCGCAGCCGCAATCCTAGCCGACGGGATTTTGATCTCTGCTGGGAGGATTACGTCAGCACCATAGACAAGTAAATAAGGAGAAACTCCAGTAGAGATCCTAGGTGCCGCCCGGTATGACCACAGCGCCATAGGCAGTTGTTCGTGCCACGTCCTAGGATTGTCATGCACTGTTCGACTGTGAATTCGAATCAAAGTCTTGTAGGTGCTTTCGGCTTGTCCATTCCATTGAGTGTAGTAAGGATTAGAGAAGACCTGTTTAACTTCATATTCTTCAAGCAACTCTCGTAATTGATTGTTGGCAAAGGGGGTACCATTATCAGTAATGATGTGCTTAGGTATGCTAAACCGACAAATGATGTATTCCTTAATGAATGCTGCAATTATCGCTCAAGTGGTTCCTCGAAGAGGAATAGGTTCGACCTATTTAGTAAAGTACTCCGTCGTGGTTATGATGTATTCATACTGCTTTGACGACGGTGGATTGATTTTCCCAATAATATCAAGTCCCCAGCTGTAGAAAGGCCACTGACTACTTACTGAATGAAGGGGGGTACAAGGCGTGTGGATGAGATTCCCGTGATTCTGACATTCACAGCATTTGTGAACAAACGCCGCTACATCATCCTCCATAGTTGGCCAGTAATACCTTTCGTGCACTTGAAGGAATAACTTCTTCTTCCCTTGGTGTTCACCTTCATGTGTTTCTTTCAGCATAGTCGGGATTTCAGACTTTGCTAAACATCGTAGCAGGTCACCTCTAAAGCTTTTGCGATATAGGATTCCCTCATGAAACACGAATCTTTTGGCCCCTTGCTTTATCTTGGCCGCATCCTTCTTGTTGGCAGGCAGCATACCGTCACGGAGATAGTTGACGTATGGTTTTTGCCAGTCCGCAACATATCCAACATTAAGAACTTCCAATTGATGTGGAGGCGCTTGGAAATTGGAACAAGATCCTTGGAGCACTCGGGATTGGGTCTCCATATCTGGCCAGTAGTAGCCAAGGCGTTGAAGACGTCGGTAAAGAGTCACCACTAACGTTTGTCCACAGATCTCGCCATGAATACGGTTAATATGTAGCTGTGCTTCTTCGTCTCCGAGGCATCTTGAGAGGGATCCATATGGGTTTCGGTGGTATAGCACTCCATGAAGCATGGAGAAGTTTTGTAGGGTTTTGAGACTAACCTTTCTTTGGGAAAGCGAACTGTTAAACTCTTGGATAATCGGAGTTCTCCAATCATTGGATTCAGTATCTTTGGAATGTTAAAGCCATGTTGACGCCATGGTCCGTCTCTTCACTACCAAAGTCTCTTCCAATCCTTCGAATTGCAGCTTTGAGGATAATGTAGCTAGGCAATCGGCGTGTTTGTTGTTGTTGCGGCCGATATGGGTTATGGTTGCATCAGCAAAGTAGTTCAGAAGCTTTTGTGCCTCAGATATATAAGGGGATAGTGTTACCTCTTTGAGTGAGTATACTCCATTCATCTGGTTGACCAGTAGTTTAGAGTCGCCTCTTACTTTTAGGTAGGTGGCTCCTGCTCGTTTGGCTAGTGACAATCCTATGAGGAAAGCTTCGTATACTGCTGAGTTGTTGGTGCACTGAAAGTCCAGGTTGAAAGAATGCGAAAAGACTTCACCAGTTGGAGATACCAGAACTACACCTGCTCCTCCGGTATTACTGCTAGGGGTAGCAGATCCGTCGAAATACAGTAGCCACACTTCCTCTTTGTCAAAAGAGATTTCTGGAAATTCCCCAGGAAGGTCTTCATGCAGTGCGGTAGTACCTTCTCCCGGGAATGCCGCTAGCAAATCTGCTACTGCTTGTCCTTTAATAGCCCGCGGAGGAGTGCACGTTATATCGAGCTCTGACATTTGGAGCATCCATTTGGCCGGCCTTCCTATCAAGTCTGGTTTTGAGAGCAAAAACTTGACGAGATCAGCTTTAGATATTAGCACCACTTTGTTTGACATCAAATAGTGTCTAAACTTCAGAATAGCGTGAATTAGGGCTAGACACGCTTTTTATGCCTTAGGATACCTGAGTTCAGCATCCCTCAAAGGACGACTGAAATAGTATATAGGGTGTTCAATCCCCTCATCATCTTCTTGAGCAAGGAGGGCTCCAACAGCAGCATCGCTGGAAGTAGTGTAGAGGCACAACGGCCTTCCTTGTATGAGAGATTTTATAACAGCCGGTGATGAAAATATTTGTTGAATCTTCTAAAAAGATTCTTGCTATAGCGTGGTCCAAACAAAGCTTGCTCCCTTTTTCAGTAATGGGGTGAATGAAGCGATAAGCTGGGCCAAACCAGGTATAAAATGCCGAATGTAGTTTACTTTGCCCATGAAGCTCTGGAGTTTTTTTATAGTCTGCGTAGTAGGCATTGTGAGGATAGCTTGAGTCTTGGTCGGATCAACCTTGATTCCTTTAGTTGTGACTTGGAATCCTAAAAATTTGCCAGAAGAGACCCCAAAAGCGCATTTCAAAGGATTCATCTTCAGTTTGTATTCACGACACCTTTTGAACACCTGCCATAAAATGTCTGTATGGGCCGCTCGAGTTTTTGATTTAACCACTATGTCTTCTACGTAATCTTCAACTTGCTTGTGCATCATGTCATGGAAAATTGTTGTCATGGCGCGTTGATAGGTAGCACCAGAATTTTCAAACCGAAAGGCATCACAGTATACTAAAAGTTTCCAAGATAAGTTTGAAAAGCTGTCTTACTTGCGTCATGCTCGTACATCTTTATCTGGTTGTAGCCTTTGTACCCATCCATGAAGGAGAACATGATGTGTCCACTGGTAGCGTCTACTAACATGTCAATGTTGGGAAGGGGAAAATCGTCATTGGGGCAACATTTGTTCAGATCTCTGAAGTCGACGCAGCACCTGATTTGACCGCTTTTCTTCTTTACGGGAACCACATTGGCCAACCAGGTGGGATGGTGAATGGGTTTGATGAAGCCGACTGATAGTAATTTCTGAATCTCAGTCTTGATTTGTTCCTCTACATCATGCCTGAACTGTCTTTGAGATTGCTTAACCGGTTTGGATCCAGGTATTACATGTAGATGATGAGTGACCAGTTTTTCATTCAGGCCGGGCATTTCCTCGTATGTCCATGCGAATATGTCTTGGTACTCCTTAAGAAGATTCACAAGTTTCGTACATTCCTCTGCACATAGAGCCAAACTGATGGAGACAGGCCTTGGAGATTCTTCATTTCCGATGTTGACAATTTCGAGTTCATATGTGGTGGAGTCGGTGCCGTCTTGAAACTGCCGTGGAGCGTCTAGTACTTCTTCTTGTAGCTTGTCATTATGGATGCATTCTATTGGGAAGAGATATTGGGCGGCAGTCTCCCCTGCTAATTGCTAACAGTGGCGCCGATATACAGTTTTCCCTTTTTGGTCACGACTCGCCACAAAAGTCCGCTCCCTCTTGGTATGAAGATGAACCAAGTATTTATTTGATGAAGAAGGATTGGTGTATCCTGTGAGCAGAGGCGCGCCGTGGGATATGGCCTCTTTGTTCAATGATATGAGTCGGTCTTCCTCCTCGATCGAAGTACACATAGGGAGCGGAGTGCAATAAACCTTGCTTAATGAGTCTCGTGAATCTTCCTTTGGTTCAAATAGTCCATGCCACAAATTGGTGCATAAAGAGACAATGACGCAGGAATGCGAACAACTTCTTCCTTTAGCATAGTTTTCAGGCATTGGTGATACGTTGAGGGGATGATCTTATTGTCATGAAGCCACGGTCTTCCCAGTATCATGTGGTAGTCCGGCTCCTTCTCTATACCTCGAATTTTACTTTCGATTGGACAGGTCCTACTGATAGATTCAAATTGATGTACCCATATGTGCTGGTTTGGTTTCCTTCGAAATCTGTCATCATGGTAGGTTGTCGTAAAATTTTGCTTGCCGAACCTTGGCTGTCCTGAGAGATTTGAGAGTAATAAAATTTGAGGACGCTCCCGTATCGATGAGAGCCCTTTTGAATTCTGAATCTTTGATGCGTGCAGTAACATGCAGGGCTCTGTTATGTCCCTCTTTTTCCATCATGTCGTCTTCAATAAATGTAACATTGTTTATGGACATCTCTGATGTCTTTGAGGCTTCAGGGCGCGAAGGAGCCAAACGTGTATCTAGAGATATCTGATTGATAGCAGCAAACGTCTCTGCTCGTTGGTCCTTTGAGAGATGTAGAAGCTCACATAAACTCTCCACTAGAGAAGCCGCTTCATGATTTACTGGCCTCCGGTTGGTGGTGAAACTATTGATTTGAGGACAATCATCATTTGAGGGGTTAGTCCCAGTGCTGGGATTTATGAAACAGAGGAGCCGCCCAAATCTAATGTCAACTTGACAAGTAAATTGAGTATATTGTTTATCGTCTCCTTCATCAGATCCATGTTCTTTGTGTGGATTTCTTGTACTCGCGCCAACTCAATCAAGGTTGGGATTTTTCCATTTGCTGCGTGATCAGATATGGCGTTGGGAGGAGAAACATCACCATTTGTAAGATTTCGACCGGAATTTGGAGTTTTTGAATTAGTCCTAAGACCAACCATCTTTGTGAAAATTCTTGGGATTGCAACCGAGAGATTAATCTCCCACTGTGCTCGCCGGTTGTTTTGGGGTAAAAACTGATTCTGCTGGAAATGGTAAATTTGGGTGTGCCGCCGAGAAACGAATCTAAACCCTAAACAAATGCACTGCACGGAGTACTTTAGATTCGAGAGATCAATCTGTACAATTCTGGCCTAAACCAAGAAATGGCAGTTCCAGACTTGATTCGGTCACAAAGTGAAGGAGAAGAGTTGATCTTAGGGAGGGAAGCGAAGAAGGTGTTGAGATCCAAAATATTGAATTTTGAAGGTGTGGCTGTTTTATGAGAATATGAAACTGCTTGCGAAATGTAAGTTATCAGTTCTTGGTGTTTTTCTGGATACTTGTGTTGATAACACCTGTTCTTTGTCGAAATAGGTCGAAAACCTATTTATACAAGTCATGATTGAGCACACCTGATCTCGTAGGAAGTGGAGACAGTTAAGTAGTGGAGAAGTGGATTCGTGTAAAAAGTTGTGACCATCATGTTTTCATCACGAGGGAAAACTGGTCAGCCTTACACCCATTACTCACTTACTGCTCATTAACCGTCCGCCCTTTCCTGACATTTTCTCATAATGGGCGTGTTGCACGCCGCACGCTGTAAACCGCCAGACCAATACCCCAGTAAGCATCCCCCAGTTTGTGACATGTTTGATGTCTCAAGTATTTTCGTGGAAAATATGCAGCATATTGCTGAGTGGGTCTTGTGTGCAAGACCTAGTTATTCTGACCAATCGCGTGCAAACTAGGCGGCGGGTAATCATGTGTGGCGAGCGAAGTCATGAGACTTTACGCGAGAAATAACGTGTGACGTGATTAAGTTAGTCTCGGTTGGTTGCCTAAGATTTAATCTAGGCCGGTCAATTCGGCTGGCGAAGTTGGACGGCCGAGATTGTAATTTGTGGAAGAGGGTGGCCGTTGATTATGGCCACATCTCGTTGGCGCCTGCCAGTGGCATAGTGGCGTAATGGCGCCTGCCCGTGGCATAGTGGTGTAATGACGCCCGCCAAGCGTAGCCGCGGCCACTATATTGGTGTTAGATCCAAATATGACCCAACAATATTGGCTCTAGTTTCCATGTCAAACTTAATTCCTTAGATGGCATTGTTTGGCATGGGACGGCATAGCGGTCTTAACCAAATTAGGGTTTGACATGTCAAAGCCCTAATTAGCGTGTGCGGCTATGTGGCCTCGATATAGTGGCATTTGGGCAAATACTGTTGTGGCCACGTTGAATAAAGAAATTATGGCAAGCCCATAATGTGGGAATGACCATGAACGCGAGGATAGCCATGAGTAGCTATAATATGGCGCGGGCGCCACTTTTAGGGTCTTCTGAATCCCACATAGCTTGTGGCATGTTGTGGGTCAGAAGTGGCATAATTTAGGCCATGACTAGGAATTGGGGTTGCCTCTTGATTCGAACAACGCCATTAAAACAAGAGTTTTATTCTGATCAGAATACCCTGGTTAGAGTTTGTTATGGCGTTGGCCATGGACGAAAAAGTGAGATAGCACGCGACTGCGCTGTTATGACACGTTGGCATATTGCTGCCGCGGAATAGCATGGCCTGCCAATTAGCATGCCGGCGCGATTTGACAGGTTGATTTGCTAATTGGCATGGCGACCATGTTGACGCGACGGCTACTAGGTGTTGGCTCAGTTTGGCTTTATTTAATGCGTGTGGAGGGTTTAACGCGATTTGATTAGTCGATAGGAAAGAGGGCCGGCAAGCAACATGGGCCCGGCCACATTCCAAGTGTGTGTGTGGCGCATTTAGCGCAACCTGATTGGTCGATGGGAAAGGGGGCCGGCAAGCAGCATGGGCCCGGCCACATTCTAATTGCATGTGGTGCATTTAGAGCGACCTGATTGGTCGATGGAAAAAATGGGAGCCGGCAGGGGTAACATGGAGCGTGGCCATTCGGCTACGGGTGGTGCTTGCTAGGGCGAACTAGCCGGCCATGTGGCGCGACCACGCCTCCTCTTATTGCTGCTCCTATTTTCCGCAACTCCTCTTTTATTTCTTGTTTTCTGATTTTTGGGTAGGACTTTGCTCCTACTAGTCCATGGCGGATTAATTTCCTAGTTTACCTAGGTTTGGCCTCGACCAATAAGGTTCGATATATTGCGCAGGGCGCAAAAAACCTAATTTTTGCAAATTAATTAGGCCAAAATTTGAATTTTGTGAGTTATCACAAAATTGAACAAATTTGATAAATTTTGTATGTTTGACACAAAATTCTTCAACTTTATCCTCATAAAGCAGTTGGCGCGTCTTCTAACCGAGTACTTTCATGCAGACCTTAATCTTGATATTTCGGGAAATTCATGCTACTCAGCTGCGAGTGAACACTAATTGTCATGTCATACCAATATTAAGGATTCAACCGGGGAACATAGCATAGGAATAACACTCAATAAGCCACACATTAATTAACAATGCAGGTGAGGGATTAATAAAATTTTATAGAATGTTTGGGATTGTTGCTACATGCACCATTCTGAATAAATTTCATATAAATATACTGAATTGCTCAATACATGTGTAAGTGGAGAGGCCTGGGCACTCATCACTTTCAAATGGCTCAGTTTCTTTGCAGAACAGTGGCACATCAAATACAGGGTTTTACAATTTCAGCCCTGAACTAAAAACCACCATCAACAACAGGAAAATGATTAACTAACAAATTCGTTACCTCAGATTCTGCATCCTCTTCCCCCCAGAAAGATATATATTATTAAGCGCAAGTTCAAGTTAGAACTCTCCCCCGTTGTGTTGTCATCCTCTCGCAAGAACAAAAGAACAACAACAAAGAGCAATCTTTACCAGAGAAAAGTTGAATCGGTTTTAACTAATGCGTGCCAATAGCAAAAGTTGAAAACCCGAAACACATATGTTTATGCTAAACAAAACTCATGTAAACACAAATTGATTCAACACATTGTGACTTTTTAAATATGAGTCTCAATCGGAACACGTTATGATCCTTTGATAAAGCCTACCAACTTGGGCTAGAACTTAATCCCGCTAAATCAAAAAGTCACACAAACCATAAGGGTTCACATCATATGAGATTGAATATTAAGGTTATGAAAACGGAAATCAGACATCTTATAAACACATAACAATAATATAGACATATGAGCACATGCTATGTAATCGGAAACTATCACAAGAAAAATTATAAACTAATAATTTTATTCATAAATAATTGATAGTTTTATTCAAAAATAGACATTATACAATAATCGAAATGAATCAAAAACTGATGTCTATTTTTCCTTTTCGAACAAGAATCTAATCTTATTCATCTTTGTTATCCTCAGTTGAAAAAGCGAGGGTCTAACAACCACACCCAATATTTCGCTTAGCAATCTGTATGGACAACTGAGTTGATCATTTTCTTATGAATAACTTAGTCGTAACTCCGTAAGTTCTCTTATGTCGAGCATGACCAGTTAAATTAATCACCTTTTTGTGGTAAATTTGATTGTATATTTCCGATTAAATTAATCATGGGTTCTCTTGTGGTTAATTTAATTGAGTATTTTTGGATTCAAATTCATATTCGTATGTGATTTGTTATGTCCAAAGAAATCCTTCTTTTCTTTTGAAATTAAGTTCGCTCTTGTTGTTCTTTCGGGAATGACATATTATGGGGGAGAGTTCTTAATTGAACTTGTGCTTAATTGCCAAATCTTTGTGGGGAGTGCGGCTTTGGAATATTATAGGGGTTATCTTGTATTTTTATAGACTCCTTGATGAATGCATTTAGCTTCGGCTATATGATTGCATTTAAATAAGATGATATGTGCTTTCTTTTGGTCATGAAATGTCTCTTTCGGAAATTTCATTAGGATCCCATTTTCGTACCTTTGCCAATTATATTGACAAAAAGGGGGAGAATTAATATGTAGTTCACACTACAAATACATATGGTTTTCGGATCCTTATGTAAGGGGGAGTGGTTTCCATGTGAGATGGAGTATTGATTAAAGGGAGTAATACATATCACCATAGTATTGTTGTCGAAGTTGTGATGCAATTGAACTTTGATACTATATAATGATACTATGACACTGTATAACAATGATTGAGAACTCTTGTTTTCTCGTTGTTATAGCTACGGATTTTCAACAACGATGATGTTGAACTTACAACCTTTGGGATCATTGGAGTACTTGGAAGTGACGAAGATTTCGAGTAATGTTGAAGATTAGGCATGTGGAATAGGAGCTACAAAAGTTAATTCATTTATTTTTGTATTCCATATGTATTGATAGTTTTGTCACTAAAATTGACAAAGGGGGAGATTGTTAGAGCATTGCTCGGTCGAACTTGCATGCGTTGCTATCTCAAGCATGTTTGTCAATGTTAGTGATCAAAACTATAAGTCTTGATTTCTAGTCTACTATAGATAAGTCTCAGACTAGGATAGAAAGTGTAGTTGAGCTCATGAACTCCATGGCAATCATCATACAAGACAAATGACTACTCAAGGAACTGGTGGATCTTCATCGAATAAAAGGTATGTGGAGACTTGAACTTATCTATCACTCAAAAGTCTATCTACTCTATCTCCTATTTTGAGACAAAAGTCGTTTTGCTATATAAACTTTGATTATACACATTTGCTATTTCGAGCCGAGTTTAACTCGCCTATCTATTTCTCGAAATATGTGTTGGTAAGCTTTTCCTTTGGCTAAGTTCATCTTTACCTAGTGACGAAATGTCATGACACGTTTCAATCACTTTGAAAATTGCTTACTTTGACGAAATGTCCTCAATGATTGAAATGAGAGTTTAGATCATATAACCAATGATATAAGCATTGTGTGGCAACACATACATGTATAAGTCATTTTTCCTTGAACCGAAGTTTGCGAACTTTATTGATCAAGAGAACCGGAACAAGAGCCGTGAACTCAGTCAGCGAACCCAGTCTGTGAAATGGCGGAAGTTCTCGACCCGAGAAAATCTGCTGGAGTTTGAGAACTCCTTCCGGGAACTTAAGTCCGCGAACTAAGTCTGCGAACTTAAATTGGTTATATCTAATAACGATTGTTTGTGAACTTATTTATATTAACTAAGGAATGCAAAATGCAAACTGTGGCTATATAGCTCATGAACTGATTCGAGTGAATCAAATCGTTTTTGCTTCGATTGTGTCTTGTGTAGTTACATAAGATTTCCTTGCAATTGAACAACTCTCTAACTATTTCATTTGAGACATTTGAACTAGTTATGGTGAAGAAGAACATGGTTGATATGAAAGTGCTCATATGGCTAACCATTTGGTTAATTATTGTTGAACCAACAAATGTTCATGTTTGGGTACGGTTACATAAACCCAAAATAGTACATTTTATTTGTGTGTAACTGTTTATGGGTGAAAACTATTCCTGCCGGATTTGGTAATTTGGGGTGTGTGGATGAGGAATGAATCTAAACCCTAAACAAATGTACTGCGCGGTGAGTGCTTGTAGATTCGGAAATCAATCTGTGCAAGTCCGGCCTAAACCAAGAAATGGCCGTTCCAGACTTGTTTCGGTCACAAAGTGAAGGAGACGGGGTTGATCTTAGGGAGGGAAGCGAAGAAGGTGTTGAGATTGTGAATGTGTTGGCTTGCTTATGACTTATAACAGAAAGGTGTGCAGGCTTACGATTGATGAAAGCAGGCTCTGGGTGTTTGAATACGTTTTGTATTAACACTTGGTTTCTGTCTCGTCTGGACTTGTGTTGTTTTTTCTCCTGTGTGTGGAAAATAGGGAGGAGAACCTATTTATACAAGTCTTTTAGCCTAACCTTCGTATCTCGTGGGAAGTGGAGAAAGTGGAGAGATGAAGTAGTGGAGTCGTGTGTTAGTGTCACACGACCAGTCTTGCCCACTTCTCCCATCATCACTAACCGTCCATGACTTCCTGACACGTTCTTGTGATGGCGCATTGCGCGCCGCATCTTGTAAACCTTG
Organism: Papaver armeniacum; assembly: GCA_023531295.1. Lineage (NCBI taxonomy): Eukaryota > Viridiplantae > Streptophyta > Magnoliopsida > Ranunculales > Papaveraceae > Papaver > Papaver armeniacum. Next base: position 62,293 of record JAJJWW010008195.1, read on the forward strand.
AGACCAATACCCCAGTATGTATCCCCAGTTTGTGACATGATTGATGTCTCGAGTGTGTGGATCGTGGAACCCACAGAAAGTAGCATGTAATGCTAAATTGAATAACTGTCGGTATTCAGGAGGTTGATACTTGTGAAGTATCATGTGTATTTTATGCAGGTACTGCATCATGGTGTGGTAAAGTGACGGGTGGTGATCACCATGACGCCTCACTGACCAATTAACTCCTGACCAGGGTTGTATAACCAAGCCGCTGAAGTTGGACGGACGAGATGATCTTTGAGACACTCATCTGTGACCGTTGATGGAATCGGGGTTTTGAAGAGGTGCGCGAGGCATCACTTTTCGATTTGGTCGAAACCAAGCATGGGAAGGGTTTTGGAAAGGACCGACCAGGGCATGCGTGTAGACATCATGCCGGTGTACATGTCCGTACCTCTCTGTCCCATAAAGGCGCGATCTAGGCCACTCGATTTGACCGGCAAAGAGGGTGGTTGAGATCGATTTTGCAACAATCTGGTGCCGCAAAGCCGCACATCGTGCCAACCGGCGCGCGCTTCAAGACGACCATGCTTGGTCGGTCTTGCCCAATCCGTCCGGCGTGTAGGTGATAGGCTGGTATTCACGCCTATACCTGACTGTCCCATGAAAACGTGATCTAAGCCACTCAAATCGTCCGGTGAAGTTGAGTGGTCGAGATCAGTTTGCAATTTGGGAAGTGTGACCACGCAAGTTTGGACGCGCATTTTGGGATAGCCAGGCATGATATGCCTTGGCCGATCAGGTGAGGGGATAGACGGGCCCACGGTGGTCATGCTGGTATGACCAGACCTGCTTAATCTAATCTGGGACCCTCCATTCGTGCCGGAGAAGATGGACGCTCGTGATGCTCAAAACCTGCGAAGATGGATGGTTGAGAGTGCACGCTAAATTGATTTGTTCAGGTATGCAGGCGGGCCCACGGTGATTGTGTTGACATGCTCTGGTCCCTTTGAATCTACATCTACGCCCTCCATCTATACCTGCGAAGATGGATGGTTGAGACTGTTTTGCGACACATGTAATATGCCGCAAACCCTAATTTAGGGTTTTCCGTCCATACGCTCTGGTTTGGACGTTTTGGCAAGCTATGCCAATATTTTGGGAGGCCGACCATGCGGGTCCGCGTTGGTTCAGCAGATGAATATTCCATACCTGCTTGGGGGTTATGGAATTGATCTGGGCCATCCAATCATCTTTGGTGAGGTTGGATGAACGAGATCATATCGCATCGATACGGACAAGTCCGGATGCTCAATCGGGTTAGTATAACACACCGAGAGTTGCAACCTGTACGGGTATTTCGTACATGCTTTCATTATAATGCTTGGAGGTTCGTGTTGCTCTGCTGAGAGCAACACTGAGTCGTCATGCCGTACTGATAATGAGTACAGGCTGCTCACGCATTAATTAATAATGCTATAAATTCACAGGGTATATGGGATTGTTGATACATGCTCCAACCTGGATGAATTTCATGTATTTACAGAATGTGATTGTTGCCACATGCTCCATTCTAGGTGAATTAGTAAAGTGATTGAGTATCAACACTTATTAATGGCTTTATCTTTTACAAGATGTCGGTAGCATGATTTTCGGGGGTTTTTACAATTTTAACCTTTAATGAAAATCCACCATCAACATTAAGTCCCCTGCCTAGCACATAATGGTTACACTATTGTGGGGTAGACATGAGATGGTGACATACATATGTGAGAAAGACAGGATAAAGGAAGTTTACCCGGGAGAGTATTGACCGACTGCTAGTTATCCATGCCGTTGCGCTTGTATTGATTGATAGATTGTTTAGAGTGCACGCTTAATTGATTTGTTAATTTGATCTAAAGCTAGTGAAAGTTAGGGGATAAGTAATCGTTTCTTGACTCTTTACATAAGTAGCAAACATGAGACCTTGCGGAGGAATTCCGTGGAGCAATTGTGTGTGAAAACAACGTTAGCAAGTAGACCTTGATCTAAGAGTCTAACTACTAATATTAACCTAATAAGTTCATAAATCTTAATGCGTTTATTTAAATTACATCTAGAGTGATCTACTACTAGGTGGTTTGGTAAATAGAATCCGGTAGTCGAGAACTTCCGTATCCGGTGATACAAGGGATTTAGGGGTTTAGCACTGATCTAGATGCTTTACCTACGGTTGGTGATAATTTGTGACTAATAACAAGTAGAAAAGAACATAACTTGATTCATTGTTTCGCAACGAAGAAGGATTCCTTGATCTTGTCTCTCTTATTGATTTCAACTTTATCTTTTAATTGCTTTGTTTATTTTCTTTTGCTTTTTACACCCCCTTTTGTGACAATTTTTACAACTAGAATCTCTTGCTCCTCGTGGGAACGAACTTGACTTCCATTATATTATTTTTAATTGAGTGGAAATAAGATATTAATTTGATTGCACCTACGACACGCATCACCATACATGCTTGATTGAACGTGGGTCCCACCGTGTACACCTTATCGAACATCGACCTTATACCGGCCTAGTGACCTCGACCAACACCGGCTCCGTGACCTCGACCGGCCTTGCTTGCTGATGTGGCCCAATACCAGACTTGTGACCTTGATCGGCCTTGACCAATACCGGTGTTTATGGGTGAAAACTACTCCTGCAGAATTTGGTAATTTGGGGTGTGGATGAGGAATGAATTTAAACCTTAAACAAATGCACTGCGCGGTGAGTGCTTGTAGATTCGAGAGATCAATCTGTGCAAGTCCGGCCTAAACCAAGAAATGGCCGTTCAGGACTTGTTTCGGTCACAAAGTGAAGGAGATGGGGTTGATCTTAGGGAGGAAGCGAAGAAGGTGTTGAGATTGTGAAGATGTTGGCTTGCTTATGACTTGTAATGAAAGGTGAGCAGGCTTATGATTGATGCAAGCAAGCTCTCGGGTGTTTGAATACGTTTTGTATTAACACTTGGTTTTCTGTCTTGTCTGGACTTGTGTTGTTGTTTGAAATAGGGCGGAGAACCTATTTATACAAGTCATTGAGCCTTATTCACGTCTCTCGTGGGAAGTGGAGGAAGTGGAGTGATGGAGTAGTGGAGTTGTGCGTCGGTGCCACACGACCAGTCTTGCCCACTTCTCATGTTCATCTCTAACCGTCCATGACTACCTGACACGTTCTTGTGATGACGCGTTGCACGCCGCACGCTGTAAACCATGAGACCAATACCCAAAGTATGTATCCCCAGTTTGTGACATGATTGATGTCTGGAATGTGTGGATCGTGGATCCACGAAAGATAGCATGTAATCTTGAATTGAATAACCGCATTATTGATAAGTCGATACTTGTGAAGTACCGTGTGTATTTTATGCAGTCTTGCATCATGGTGTGGTAAAGTGATGGGTAATGACGCCTCACTAACCAAATAACTCCTGACCAGGGTTGCATAACCAAGCTGGTGAAGTTGGACGGATGAGATGATCTTTGAGACACTCATCTGCGACCGTTAATGAATATTAGGGTTTTTTGAAGAGGTGCGCAAGCATTACTCTTCAGCTTGGTCGAAACCGAGCATGGAAAGGGATTTGGAGAGGACCGACCGGGCATGTGTGTAGACAAGCATGCCGGTGTGCACGTCCATACCTCACTGTCCCATGAAGGCGCGATCTAGGCCACTCAATTTGACCGGTAAAGTTGAGTGGTTGAGATCGGTTTCTTGGCGTAAATCCATTGCCGCAAAGGAGTTGGAAACCGCGTGACATCCCTAGTTTGGGCACGCGTTTCAAGACGACCCATCTTGGTCGGTCTTGGTCGATCATACCAGCATGTAGGTGGTAGGCTGGTGTTCACACCTATACCTGACTATCCCATGAAAACGTGATCTAAGCCACTCAAATCGTCCGGTGAAGTTGAGTGGTCGAGATCAGTTTGCAATTTGGGAAGTGTAACCACGCAAGTTTAGGTGGACGTTTTGGGATAGCCAGGCATGGTATGCCTTGGCCGAACACATGAGGAGGTAGATGGGCCCACGGTGGTCATCTTTGGTATGACCGGACTGCTTAATCTAATCTGTGACCCTCCATTCGTGTCGGAGAAGATGGACGCGCGTGATGGCTTGAAACCCTAATTTTGGCTTTTCAAAGCCGCGCGTCACTCCTTGTTTGGGCGTACGAATTTGTTACAACCATGCGTGGTTGGTCTTGACCGATTAGTCAAGTGTGTAGGCGGGCCCACGGTAATCGTGTTGACATGCTCTGGGCCCTTTGAGTCTACATCTACACCCTCCATCTATACCTGCGAAGATGGATGGTTGAGACTGTTTTGCGACACATGTAATATGCCGCAAACCCTAATTTAGGGTTTTCCGTCCATAATAATTTGGTATGAACAGTTTCTTGGCAAGCTAGGCCAATGACCGACCATGCGGGGTCGGCCGTGGGTATTCCATACTGCTTGGGGGTGATGGAATTGATGCGGGGTCATCCAATCATGCTTATGGAGTTGGATGGCTGCGATCGGATCATATCCGGACCGATAAGTCCGGATGCTCAATCGGGCTAGTATAACACGCCGAGAGGGGCTCAATCGGGCTAGTATAACACACCGAGAGTCAGCTGCACGGGTATTTCGTACATGGTTTCATTATAGTGCTTGGAGGTTCGTGTTACTCGTAAGAGTAGCACTCGGTCGTCATGCCACACCGATAATGAGTACGGAAATACAAAGGCGATATGAAATTCACAGGGAAGGGATTGTTGCCACATGCTCCAACCTGGAGGAATTTCATGTATTCACGAGAATGGGATTGTTGCCACATGCTCCATTCTGGTGAATTAAGTGAGGGACTATCCAACACTTATAAATGGCTTTATCTTTTACAAGATTTCGCGCATGATTTTTTTCGGTTTTTACAATTTTAACCTCAAATGAAAACCCACCATCAACATTAAGTCCCCGCCTAGCACACAATGGTTACACTATTGTGGGGTAGGCATAAGATGGTGTGAGTTAAAGATAAAACTTTATGAGACAAAGTTAGATGTTACCAGGAGAGACGGGTCATCCTGTCCTTGGAGTATGTCACGTTCAAAAGGCATCTAGGAGAGCATTCCCCTAGTATGATGTCGGTCTTGCCTGCTTCGGCCGACCTTGCTATGTCTGCTTCGGTCGAGGGCCCACTCCGTGCTTGTTCCGTTTGAATGTCGGTCTTGCCAGATCGACCTTGTTATGCCTGATTAGGTCGAGGGGCTATTGCGCCTGCTTCGCTCGATCGTGGGGTTGTGCCTAATCGATGGACTGCTGCGCCTGCTTTGTTTGTGGGGCTACTGCGCCTATTTGATCGAACGTGGGCTTGAATTTCGTGAACATGATTCCCATGACATAAGAGAACCGTGTTGTGCAAATAAATATGGTCCCGCCATATATGCTTGATTGAACGTGGGTCCCATATCATGTATGCCTGACTGAATGTCACCTTTATACCAGCCTTGTGCCCTTGACCAACACCGGTCTTGAAACTTAAGCAATACCGGACTTGTGACTTGATCAATACCAGACTCGAAGCTTGAGCAATACCAGACTTGAAGCTTGAGCAATACCCGTGACTTGATCAATACCGGTCTTGAGACTTGATCAACACCGGTGTTTGGACCCAATACCAACCTTGTGTACTCCAAAGTGAATGTGTGTTCTGTCGTGTGTGACTACACATCTCACGCGTTTTTATACAAGTACTGCTCATGTCTTTTATTGTAGAATGAAGAAAAGAACTCTGTTGAGATGTCTTCTGGGGATAATGCTGGTGCCAAGTCAGGAGGTGTTGAAAGCTTCAAAGATATGTCGAACATTGATGATGAGTTGTTCACCTCGCCTTTTCCAAACATTAGAAAACATCCTTCTCATAAGATAGTCCTGCTTTCCGATTCAAAAAATATGGAAGTGATCCATTTTCTTCTCCAAAGACTTGTGATGAGATTTTGTCTCGGAGAAACGAATATCCGCCTTCTCCTATTGACTTCAAGATTTTCCATACTCCACTGGGTTCTTACGAAGGATGGATGAGACGTATGTTTGAGCAATGAGTACATCAAAGATAACTTGACCAGAGCGCAGATTATTGATGCAGCTTGAGTGTTGAAACGGCTCGAGAGGATGTTAAAGTGGTTTATGGTACGAACGTTGAGGTGGATCTGGAGAGAGTGTTGAAGAAGGATTCGAAGCGAACGTGGGTCCCGGAGAGAGCGTTGAGGCGGCTCTTGAATAGACCATTGAAGCGACCTCGCTGGAGGGAGCGTTGAAGTGGCTTCCTCTCCAGTTTGATTTACCCTTGCGAATTCCATGCTTCTTGGTGACCATCTCTCTCATGTTGAAGAATTCCTTGACTGACGGTGAAGGAACTTCATGCTGAGCCTCAGTCCCCAAGCGTGGTTTACATGGTTTGTTCGTAGTGGTTGTTGTCGAGCCAGATATGGAACATCTTGGACATTGTTTCATCATTGTGGGAGTCGTGAATGTGGTACTGGATTTGGAGTTGACGGACGCGCATGATGTTGTATCTCGGTGGTTTTCCTCTTGCTGCTTCAGGGAACTACTTACACAAGGCTGAAGGTTGTATCGCCTGTTGGTGAGATATATGCCCCCGGATCTTGTTCGACCACTGTCTGATAGAGTGACTCGCCCGGATCTTGCTCGATATGACGCGTGGACATCGTTATCTTCTTGAGGATGCTCCCTTGAGGTATTGGCTCCAGTGGAAGATTGCCGTCATAGAGCGTTGATACGTTGCACCGGTATTCCTTAAACCAAATGGCAGTATGGTATAATAAAAATTTTCGAGAGGAGTTCGAAAAGATATCTTACTTGCATCATGCTCGTACATTCTTATCTCGGTTGTAGCATTTGCATCCATCCATGGAGGAGAACATGCCGTGTCCGCTGGTTGCATCTACTAACATGTCGATGTCAGGTAGAGGAGGATTGTTTTTTGGAGCAGCACCTGTTCAAGTTTCTGAAGTCTATGCAGCACCTGATCTATCCATTTTCCTCGTGTCTGAACTGCAACTGTTTAACCGACTTGGATCCAGGTATGACATGTAGATGATGGATGACCAATTTTCATCTAAATCCGGCATGTCTTCATATCTCCAAGCTAACATGTCCTGATACTCTTTGAGAAGTTCCACGGGCTTCGTGCGTTTATCCGTATACAAGGTTGAGCAAATGGAGATAGGCCTAGGAGATTCCTCAACGATTTCAATTTCATCAGTTGTGGAGTTGGTGCCATCTTGCAGCTGTTGTGGAGCATCTAGCACTTGCTCTCGTGGTTCGTTGCTGTTGTAGCATTCCATTAGGTGGAGAGACTGGGTAACAGTCTCCCCTGCTGATAATGGCAGTGTCGGTATACCGTTTTCCCTTTCTGGTCACGACTCGCCATAAAAGTTCGTTCCCTCCTCGTGTGAACGTGGGTCGTGGCTTCACAGGATGGAAAAGAATGCTTCGTCAGCAAAGATGCATCGTGGGTACTAGCCCTCAATGATGCAAGTCGGTCTTCTTCCCGAATTGACGCCCACATGGGGAGTGGGATGCAACGAACTTGTCTGATTCTTTCCACGGAGCTTCTCCCGTATGTGCTGGTTTGGTTTCCCTCGAAGTCTGTCATTGTGGTAGGCTTCCGTACGACCTTGCCTGGGAGAACCTTGGATGTCCTGAGAGTCTTGAGAGTAATCACATTCGAAGACGCTCTTGTGTCGGTAAGGGCCGTATTGAACTCTGAATCCTTGATGCGTGCGGTGACATGTAGGGCACGGTTGTGACCTTCCTCTGGTTAATTGCAGCAAAATGTCTCTGTGCGCTGATTCTCCGAGAGGTGTGAAAGTTCGCATAAACTTTCCACTAGAGAAAGCGCTTCCCGATCCACCGGCCTCTGGTTCATAGTGAAACTATTGACTTGAGAAGGATCAGTCCCCAGTGTAGGAGTCTCCATGACAGGACCACTCATATCTGATGTCGCTTCTTTGATCAGGTTCATGTAGGTCCGCGCCGCTGAAGTATCTTTTCCGGTGCGTTGAATGCATTCCTTGTTGGATCCAGGGGATGTTGCGTGTCTTGTGGAAATCGATCAGTTAATGTCTTAATAAAAGTGAGTACCTCTTTCTGAGTTGCGGCCATATCCATTTGAGTCTTAGCAAGAACTTCCTGCTTCTCCATCAAGTCTGCAATGGTAATGGGAGATGTTCCTCCTCTCGTCCCTCCGGCTCCTCGTCCTGATGAAGGAGTGGAAGTTGTTGCTCCGGGGTGACTACCGGAGGTGTTATACTTAAGGAGATGCCGGGATTTGTGGCTGCTCTGGCTCTGGTGATGGGAGGAGTTACACCTACTTTGGAATATCTCTGCTCATTGGCGTTGGTGATAGAAGTTACGGCTCCACGAGATGTATTGACCACGGTAGCTCCACTGATAGGTACCTCGACACCGGGAGTGTTATCTACACTAGCTCCATCAGAATTGATTGCTGATCCAGACCTGAGTTCCATTTCTTTCGAAGCTTTACTTGTATCAACCGAAGTAGCCTCTCTCCGGTCAATTACTTCTTGATCGGTTGGTGGACGCCATGGGGAGGTAGTTCCACCACCACTTTGCACCCACGTCTCCAAAGAACTCCAAAATCCTTTCCATTGGGAACGGAAAGTGTAGGTACTTCGAGTCTAGCTTTTCTGCGTTAGTGGGCGTTGTGATGTCTCTACGTGGCTTTGATGTGGAGCACGTTAGGAGATGAAGTTGGAAGATTTGTGAGTGCCATCATATCTCGGATTGCTTGCACAGGTAAAGGGATGTGGAAGGTGTCGTAATATCACCGCCGAGTGATCGAATTGAACGCTCCCATCCCCCTCGTATTCGAGCATTTCCGATTGATCTCTCCTTCCTCATGCATTTCTTCAGTTGGTTGGAAGGTCGACGCGGATTGGACAGTCTTACGGACTTCAACAAGAGTCTTGAGATATAAATCCTCTAGCAGGGCTCCGCAGGCTGCAGGCTCCCTTTCTTTATCTAGTAGACGTTGTAGTACTCCGGACAAGTCCTTTCCTCTGTGGAGTTGCCTTGGTTCTTCATTGTTGATCGGACCATGTTGTTCATCTTTTCGAGTCTCCTGCGGTTACGCGCTCTTTTGCCTCTCCACCGGTAAAGGTGTGACTCTCGACTAAGGATTGAGCATTTCCTGCTCTGCTTGAGTAGATGCCTGCCGATCCTTCTTGTAATTGTGCTGCTATATCATTCAAAAGGCGAATTGTCTCGCTCTGCCTTCTGGTGATACCAGCTTGATTTTCCAAGACATCCTCCAGCATTCTAGCTACACTTCCCTTGATATCTGAACCACCTGTGGTTTCCGGATACATTGCGAGATGGAAATCGAAAAATTGAGAATTCAATTTTGTGTAACCGAGAGATCAACCTCCCTTGTGGTCGCCAATTGTTTATGGGTGAAAACTACTCCTGCAGAATTTGGTAATTTGGGGTGTGGATGAGGAATGAATTTAAACCTTAAACAAATGCACTTTGCGCGGTGAGTGCTTGTAGATTCGAGAGATCAATCTGTGCAAGTCCGGCCTAAACCAAAAAATGGCCGTTCCAGACTTGTTTCGGTCACAAAGTAAAGGAGATGGGGTTGATCTTAGGGAGGGAAGCGAAGAAGGTGTTGAGATTGTGAAGGTGTTGGCTTGCTTATGACTTGTGTAAAGGTGAGCAGGCTTATGATTGATGCAAGCAAGCTCTGGGTGTTTGAATACGTTTTGTATTAACACTTGGTTTTCTGTCTTGTCTGGACTTGTGTTGTTGTTTGAAATAGGGCGGAGAACCTATTTATACAAGTCATTGAGCCTTATTCACGTCTCTCGTGGGAAGTGGAGGAAGTGGAGTGATGGAGTAGTGGAGTTGTGCGTCGGTGCCACACGACCAGTCTTGCACACTTCTCCTGTTCATCTCTAACCGTCCATGACTACCTGACACGTTCTTGTGATGGCGCGTTGCACGTTGCACGCCGTAAACCGCCGACCAATACCCCGATATGTATCCCCAGTTTGTGACATGATTGATAAACGGAATGTGTGGATCGTGGATCCACGAAAGATAGCATGTAATGTTGAATTGAATAACTGCGTTATTCGCAAGTCGATACTTGTGAAGTATCGTGTGTATTTTATGTGTATCGCATCATGGTATGGTAAAGTGATGGGTAATGACGCCTCACTAACCAAATAACTCCTGACCAGGGTTGCATAACCAAGTGGTGAAGTTGGACGGATGAGATGATCTTTGAGACACTCATCTGCGACCGTTAATGAATATTAGGGTTTTTTGAAGAGGTGCGCAAGCATTACTCTTGACTTGGTCGAAACCGAGCATGGAAAGGGATTTGGAGAGGACCGACCAGGGCATGTGTGTAGACAAAGCATGCCGGTGTTCACGTCCATACCTCACTGTCCCATGAAGGCGCGATCTAGGCCACTCAATTTGACCGGTAAAGTTTAGTGGTTGAGATCGGTTTGCGCAGTAAATCCATTGCCGCAAAGGAGTTGGAAACCGCGTGACATCCCTAGTTTGGGCACGCGTTTCAAGACGATCCATCTTGGTCGGTCTTGGTCGATCATACCAGCGTGTAGGTGGTAGGCTGGTGTTCACACCTATACCTGACTATCCCATGAAAACGTGATCTAAGCCACTCAAATCGTCCGGTGAAGTTGAGTGGTCGAGATCAGTTTGCAATTTGGGAAGTGTAACCACGCAAGTTTAGGTGGACGGTTTGGGATAGCCAGGCATGGTATGCCTTGGCCGAACACATGAGGAGGTAGATGGGCCCACGGTGGTCATGCTGGTATGACCGGACCTGCTTAATCTAATCTGTGACCCTCCATTCGTGCCGGAGAAGATGGACGCGCGTGATGGCTTGAAACCCTAATTTTGGCTTTTCAAAGCCGCGCGTCACTCCTTGTTTGGGCGTACGAATTTGTTACAAACATGCGTGGTTGGTCTTGATCGATTGGTCAAGTGTGTAGGCGGGCCCACGGTAATCGTGTTGACATGCTCTGGGCCCTTTGAGTCTACATCTACACCCTCCATCTATACCTGCGAAGATGGATGGTTGAGACTGTTTTGCGACACATGTAATATGCCGCAAACCCTAATTTAGGGTTTTCCGTCCATAATGCTTGGTATGAACAGTTTCTTGGCAAGCTAGGCCAATGACCGACCATGCGGGGTCGGCCGTGGGTATTCCATACCTGCTTGGGGTGATGGAATTGATCTGGGGTCATACAATCATGCTTATGGAGTTGGATGACTGCGATCAGATCATATCCGGACTGATAAGTCCGGATGCTCAATCGGGCTAGTATAACACACCGAGAGGGGCTCAATCGGGCTAGTATAACACACCGAGAGTCACCTGTACGGGTATTTCGTACATGGTTTCATTATAGTGCTTGGAGGTTCGTGTTACTCTGAAGAGTAGCACTCGATCGTCATGCCACACCGATAATGAGTACTTTGGAAATACAAGGCTGATATGAAATTCACAGGAAGGGATTGTTGCCACATGCTCCAACCTGGAGGAATTTCATGTATTCACAGAATGAGATTGTTGCCACATGCTCCATTCCTGGTGAATTAAGTGAGGGAGTATCCAACACTTATAAATGGCTTTATCTTTTACAAGATGTCAGCGCATGATTTTTTCTGGTTTTTACAATTTTAACCTCAAATGAAAACCCACCATCAACAACCGGCTTGAAATTTGAGTAATACCTGACTTGAAACCAATACCGGACTTGAAATCAATACCGGTACTTGAAACCAATACTGGACTTGAAACTTATACCAGACTTGAAACTTGTACCGGACTTGAAACTTGTACCGGACTTGAAACTTGAGCCGGTGTTTGGACCCAATCCCAGTCTTGTGCATTCCAACGTGAATGCAGTTCGCACTCATGTTGTTTTTTTTTTTATACAAGTATTGACTCCTGTATTTATTGTAGAATGAAGAAAAGAACTCCTGTCGATATGTCTTCTGGAGATAATGCTGGTGCCAAGTCGGGAAGTGTTGACAGCTTCAAAGATATGCCGAACATTTCTGATGAGTTGTTCACCTTGTCTTTTCCAAACATTAGGAAACATCCCTCTCATAGGATAGTCCTGCTTTCCGATTTAGAAAATATAGAAGCTGATCCATCTTCTTCTTCGGCACTTGTGATGAGGTTCTATCTTCAAAGAAATGAATATCCGCCATCTCCTATCGACTTAAAGACTTGTCATACTCCACTGGCCTCTTATGAAGGATGGATAAGGCGCATGTTGAATAATAAGAACATTAAAGCCAATTTGACCAAAGCGCAAATCCTTGATGCAGTCATGGCATCTGCTACTCTTGAAATTAAGAAAGATGTTGCAGGCTTGATTACTTTCATTTCTCGGTGGCGCCCTTCTACTCATACAGCTATATCTAGATGGGGAGAGATGACTATTACTCTGGAAAGCGTAGCTGCATTGATAAACCTGCCTGTTGCTGGGAATCTTTATTATGAGCTTTCTGACACGGAACAACGTGATCATGACACTATACTCCGAAAGGTGGCAGAATTCGACGATCTGGACAAGGAGGAGAAAAAAGATACAAGATGCTTTTACACCTGGTGGGTATCGGAATGGTCTCCTGTAAACCCAGAGCCGAATCAAGAGTTGGAAAACAAGCTCAGTGTGATTGCATTCCTGTCTTTGTGGTTATCCAGAGATATATATGACGACAGTTTCTGGGAAAGAAAACCATAAGGGGTGTTCTGGTTAAGATTGCTATAAAGCTAGCAAAAAGCGAAGTTCTTCCCTTAGGTGCCTTGTTCCATGGATCATTGTATTCTCATCTGGACGCCTTAGCAATGGATATGCATGTTTCCAACGGGTACAAGAAGGTGGAGTCGTATGTCCACTTCGCTTTTCTTCAGGCATTCTTGTGGGAACATTTCAAAAGTTATGCCTTTGCTCCTGCAACTTCGCTCGGCAATTTGTATGGTGGCTCGAGAATACTTCTTTGGCAGAGGAGGCGTCCCAGAACCGGTGTGAAACTCGTGGATATTTTTGATAATGTGTCTTCTGTAAATTTCCGCCCATGGGGGCCGATCCACCCTTCCATTGTTCAGCCAAAGACTTTTGATATCGCTTCTGACGGTCCTGATGCTGCGTTGCGTACCGATGCCGAGACTATGAAATTTGGAGAACTTATTTATCTCGCACAGTTTGCATTAGGGATATATCCCGTCTCTATTCAACGAATCTCTTATCGTGACTCCGTACAACATCGACAGGGCTGCTCGTCAAATGGGATTTGACCGGGGTGTTCCCTTTATTCGTCCTTCGGAGGCTTGAAAGAACTTCTCCCGGTTATCTTTGATGCTGACATATTCTTTGCATCGCAGAGTCTTCCCTTCTATCCTATTGGGAGAAACTCAGTGGTAACCGACAAGTATAAGGAATTTTGGAGGAAGCAACTGTTGGCTTTCCAAGAATTCTCGTAGGATGTTGTGACAGATTCCCGTGGTGAGCCATCTTCTGACGTCCTGAAGGAGCATTTTCGGTTGAGGCCACTTCCAGCCAAACGGACCAGAGCTGAGGATTGCAGTCCCCAGGCAGGAGAGAGATCTAAGAGGTAATCATGTGGTTCGGTGATCCTCAATTCCTCTAATATGCAGGTATTTAAATCTCTTTCCGTTGATTCCTTCATTTCTACAGAGTAAATTCTTCTAAGAGTGATCCTTGCTTGAAATCAGGGAATTCCGAAAGAGAATGTCTTCACAAGGTTGGCGCGCATTCAGAATGAGAAGGCTGGTAATGTTGGCCTTCATGTTGAGAAGTCAGCGGTATTGATCTTCATCTTTGAGAAGTATGGCGGTACTGATCTTCATGCTGAGAAGTCTGGAGAAACCGCTCCTTTTCCCGACCATGACAGAGATGATGCAAGCTCGGTTGGACAAGGCGCCTCCCTAAGTGATCTTGTTGATGGGGCCGTGATGGAAATTAGCACCCAGAGCGAAGTAGATATCGGGAGGAATGTAAGAGAGGCAACATCCGCTATTGTTGAGGTGGCTCCCCTTGAAGAATGTTCTGAGCATGTTCCAATCAATAAAGCTGTCGTGGCGACTTCTTCTGAAAGATCTCCTGCAACTGACAAGGCTCCTGTGACTGGTGAAGTATTGGTAGCGCAACCTGGAGCTTTGTTCGATCCTCCTTTCATTGTTCCTTATCCAGGTCATGTGTTGGTTGGAGGATTCAGTGTGCCGGCTCGGTTCAAAGAGTTGTACACGGCAATATGGGAGAAACACGGCCACATTGCTACCACTACGAAGATCAAAAGTCATCTTGCATTGGTCAACCGCATTCAGGAGGCTTTATTTTCTATCCATGGGATGAGCGTCACAACTGGTCGAACAGTTTATGAGGAGATGATTGAAGACTGGAAGTGCCATCGAGATGTGTTTGTGCAGTACGACTTCAATGCTCCTTGGTTCTTCAAAGGGTTCTCCGAGATTCAGGAGCTCCAGAAATTACAAGATGAGGCCCCTTCTGCAGAATGTGTTACTCGCCAGGAAGAAGAGGTCGAAAAGTTGTCTGAGGAGTTGAAGCTGAAGCAGGCTGTATTTCAAAGGATGAAAGTCGCTCTTTCCCAGAAGGACGAGTTGCTGCTGAAAGACTTTCCTTGAAGGATTCGTGCCATATACTTGTCTCTTCTTTTAGATGTTTTTCTTTTTGAGTGATAGTGAGGATTTCCTTTCATAATTTGACTTAGGTTTTGAATTAATAGGTAATTGAATTGGTTTATTTTGAGATAGTTTTGTGAATAACTTTTCTGAAAGAGGTTATTTTAAATGGAATTTGCATCTTGGTCATGAATGGTTGCACATGTCGTATGAAATTGCAAATGTCGCATAAAAGGGAAGTATAAATGGAAACAAACATGGCATTTGATCATTGAGCCTCTTTCTCTATGTGCGGGATGCTAAGTCCCCAGTGAATTCTAAAACTATATTTCTTGCAAAATTGTTGAGTAGAACTTACTTGCTTTTTAAGCCTTACTTGTATCAAACCGAAGTAGCCTCTCTAAGGAAATCGTCCGCATTAATTTCTCAGAAAATGAGAGCTATCCCTCTGAACCAAGCTTCTCCTGAACAATGCGCTTCAAAGCGTTGCATTCACTGGTGGGATGGTGAAGGAACCGGTTGAAATGACAGTACCTTGGGTCCATTACTTCTTGATCAGTGGGTGGACGCCATACCGGAGGTAGCTCTACCTCTCCGTTTCGCACCCACGCCTCCAGCAACTCCAAAATCTTCTTCATTGGGAAGGGAAAGTGTAGGTACTCTGAGTCTAGATTTTCCTGTGTTAGTGGGTGTTGTGATGTCTCTACGTGGAGTGCCATCATATCTGCGGATCGCTTGCCTGGGTAAAGGGATGTGGAAGGTGTCATAATATCACTGCTGAGTGATCGAATTGAACGCTCCCATCCTCTGTATTCACGTATTTCTTGATTGATCTCCCCTTCCTCAAGCATTTCTTCGCTTGGTTGAAAGGTCGATGCGGATTGGACAGTCTTCCGGGATTCAACAAGAGTCTTGAGATATAAATCTTCTAGCAGGGCTCCGTAGGCTGCAGGCTCTCTTTCCTTATCTGGCAGACGTTGTAGTACTTCGGACAAGTCCTTTCCTCTGTGGAGTTTCCTCGAGTCTTCATTGTTGGTCGGACCATGTTGTTCATCTTTTCTGAGTCTCCTGCGATTACGCGCTCTTTTCGCTTCTCCACTGGTAAAGGTGTGACCCCTGGCTAAGGATCCAGCGTTTCTCGCACTGTCTGAGTAGATGTATGTCGACCCTCCTTGTAATTGTGCTGTTATATCATTCAAAAGGCAGAATGTTTCGCTCTGTCTTCTAGCGATACCAGCTTGATTTGCCAAGACATCTTCCAGCATTCTAGCTATACTTCCCATGGTATGTGAACCACCTGTGGTTTCCTGGTGAGGATACATCGCGAGATGAAAACCGAAAAATTGAGAATTCAATTTTTTGCAACCGAGAGATCAACGTCCCACCGTGATCGCCAATTGTTTATGGGTGAAAACAATTCCTGCCGGATTTGGTAATTTGGGGTGTGTGGATGAGGAATGAATCTAAACCCTAAAAAAATGCACTGCGCGGTGAGTGCTTGTAGATTCGGAAATCAATCTGTGCAAGTCCGTCCTAAACCAAGAAATGGCCGTTCCAGACTTGTTTCGGTCACAAAGTGAAGGAGACAGGGTTGATATTAGGGAGGGAAGCGAAGAAGGTGTTGAGATTGTGAAGGTGTTGGCTTGCTTATGACTTGTAACAGAAAGGTGTGCGGGCTTACGATTGATGCAAGCAGGCTCTGGGTGTTTGAATACGTTTTGTATTAACACTTGGTTTCTGTCTCGTCTGGACTTGTGTTGTTTTTTCTCCTGTGTGTGGAAAATAGGGAGGAGAACCTATTTATACAAGTCTTTTAGCCTAACCTTCGTATCTCGTAGGAAGTGGAGAAAGTGGAGTGATGGAGTAGTGGAGTCGTGTGTTAGTGTCACACGACCAGTCTTGACCACTTCTCCCATCATCACTAACCGTCCATGACTTCCTGACACGTTCTTGTGATGGCGCATTGCGCGCTTCATGCTGTAAACCGCCAGACCAATACCCCAGTATGTATCCCCCAGTTTGTGACATGATTGATGTCTCGAGTGTGTGGATCGTGGAACCCACAGAAAGTAGCATGTAATGCTAAATTGAATAACTGCCGTTATTCAGGAGGTTTATACTTGTGAACTATCATGTGTATTTTATGCAGGTACTGCATCATGGTGTGGTAAAGTGACGGGTGGTGATCACCATGACGCCTCACTGACCAATTAACTCCTGACCAGGGTTGTATAACCAAGCCGGTGAAGTTGGACGGACGAGATGATCTTTGAGACACTCATCTGCGACCGTTGATGGAATCAGGGTTTTGAAGAGGTGCGCAGGCATCACTTTTCAGTTTGGTCGAAACCAAGCATGGGAAGGGTTTTGGAAAGGACCGACCGGGCATGCGTGTAGACAGCATGCCGGTGTACACGTCCGTACCTCTCTGTCCCATAAAGGCGCGATCTAGGCCACTCGATTTGACCGACAAAGTGGGGTGGTTGAGATCGATTTTGTAACAGAAATCTGGTACCGCAAAAGCCGCACATCGTGCCAACTTCGGGCGCGCGCTTCAAGATGACCAAGCTTGGTCGGTCTTGCCCAATCCGTCCGGCGTGTAGGTGATAGGCTGGTATTCACTCCTATACCTGACTGTCCCATGAAAACGTGATCTAAGCCACTCAAATCGTCCGGTGAAGTTGAGTGATCGAGATCAGTTTGCAATTTGGGAAGTGTGACCACGCAAGTTTGGACGCGTGTTTTGGGATAGCCAGGCATGATATGCCTTGGCCGATCAAGTGATGGGATAGACGGGCCCACGGTGGTCATGTTTGGTATGGCCAGGACTGCTTAATCTAATGCAGGACCCTCCATTCGTCTTAGGAGAAGATGGACGCTCGTGATGCTCAAAACCCTAATTTTGGGTTTCACGGCCGTGCGTCATGCTGTTCGGGCGCACGGTGGGATGACCAACCATGGTTGGTCCTGGCCCGATTGGTCGGGTATGTAGGCGGGCCCACGGTGATTGTGTTGACATGCTCTGGGCCCTTTGAATCTACATCTACGCCCTCCAACTATACTGCGAAGATGGATGGTTGAGACTGTTCTGCGACACATGTAATATGCCGCAAACCCTAATTTAGGTTTTAAGTCCATACGCTCCGGTTTGGACGTTTTGGCAAGCTATGCCAATATTTTTGGGAGGCCGACCATGCGGGGTCCGCGTTGGTTGGCAGATGAATATTCCATACCGCTTGCGGGTTATGGAATTGATCCGGGCCATCCAATCACGCTGGTGAGGTTGGATGAACGAGATCATATCGGTCGATACGGACAGTCCGGATGCTCAATCGAGATAGTATAACACACCGAGAGTTCTCAATCGGGCTAGTATAACACACCGAGAGTTGCAACCACATGTACGTGTATTTCGTACATGCTTTCATTATAATGCTTGGAGGTTCGTGTTGCTCTCTTTGAGAGCAACACTCGGTCGTCGTCATGCCGCATTGATAATGAGTACAGGAAATACAAGGCTGCTCACGCATTAATTAATAATGTTATAAATTCACGGGGTATATGGGATTGTTGCTACATGTTCCAACCTGGATGAATTTCATGTATTCACAGAATGGGATTGTTGCCACATGCTCCATTCTAGGTGAATTAGTAAAGTCAAGGAGTATCCAACACTTATTAATGGCTTTATCTTTTACAAGATGTCAGCGCATGATTTTCTGGTTTTTTACAATTTTAACCGTAAATGAAAATCCACCATCAACAGTAACAAGCTAAGTTTTAGATCCAACGGTTGAAATATATTAGCTTGAATCTAATCAGGTTTTCATCTAACGGTGAATATTGAATGCTTTGTTACCAAGTTAACATTGATTGCAAACCCTGATTTGAAAGACTATATAAGGGAGAACTCTAGCAACTGGGAAACCTAATCCCCACATCTTCCGTGTGATACTAGTTGTATTAGCTAGAGTCTATTCTCCTTTAACCTTAGGTTTCTTCTTGAAAACCAGGTTAACGACTTAAAGACTTCATTAGGATTGTGAAGCCAGACCGATACTACTTTCTCGTAGTTGTGTGATCTGATCTTGCTGATTCTATCGTTTTGAGTACAATCGTAACGATTGGCTTGAGATTTATATCTCCGATAGGCAAGATAGAAAATTAGTCACAAACATCTTCGTCTCATCGTTTGTGATTCCACAATATCTTCTTTCGCCGCGTCAATTAAGATTTTTGTGAGGTGATTGATAATACTAGGCTGTTCTTCGGGAATATAAGTCCGGGTTATCAATTGGTTCCTGTTCACCTTGATTTATCAAAAGATGGAACAAAACTTGTAGGTATTTCTGTGGGAGACAGATTTATCTATTCTTGTAGACTTTTCTATGTGATACAAATTTTTTTATTAAAGTCTTCGACTTTGGGTCGGAGCAACTCTTAGTTGTGGGAGAGATCAGCTAAGGGAATCAAGTGCGTAGTATCCTGCTGGGATCAGAGATGTAAGGAGCGCAACTGTACCTTGGATCAATGTGAGATTGATTGGGGTTCAACTACAGTCCAGACCGAAGTTAGTTTGTAGTAGGCCAGTGTCTGTAGCGGCTTAATACATCGTGTGTTCAATCTGGACTAGGTCCCGGGGTTTTTCTGCATTATATTTTGTTATATAATTGAAATATCACAGGTTGTGCATTAAGATCAATCAATTAGAATATCCAACCTTTGGTTGTTGATTTACATTGATTGAAACTTGAACATTGGTCTTTGGTACCGTTCAATTTATTTCACATAATAATCAGGCTCACGGATTTCTATATGTTCGATTTGCTGATTACATTGTGAAATAGAGATATTAAAACTCTTTGATATACTTTATTAAGATTGAGTCTAGTTGATTCTCTTGAAAGTATATTGGAGTTAGTCCATACAGATTGCTAATCGAAATATTGGGTGTGGTTATTATACCCCCGCTTTTTCAAATACAACAATCAAAGTGTGATTACTTGATAATAGGTTCGGACTTAACCAAACTCTATAGGATCACTATCAAGTAATACGGAGTTAATGTTTGTGTAATTTACTTTAAATTATAATAACAACAATTATAATTGCGGAAATATAAAAGTAAAAGACACAACAATATTTTGTTAACGAGGAAACCGCAAATGCAGGAAAACCCCGGGACCTAGTCCAGAATTGAATACTCTCAGAATTAAGCTGCTATACAAAATCTAACAAACCTCGTATAGTTGAGACCAAGCAACTAAACCTACAGTTCACCTAGTTTCCTCAGTATACCTTTGCTTCCGACATTCAATAAGTGCACGCACTGGAACAATTCCTTTGGATCGCCAAACAGTAAAGGAACGACAAATCTGTTTGGTAACAACTCTCTTGATTCTTTCAGATAAAGATATATCAAGTCATAAGCAAAGGCTATCCTGTTTAACAAATAAACACATTTGCCTGGTGTTGATGGTGGTTTTTAGCTTAGGTTTAAAATCGTAAAACCTTGCATCGGATATGACGTTACTCTGCAAGGAAACAGAGCCACGTGTGCTAACCTCTCCACTGGCAAATTTATTGAGCTGCTCAATATATTTACATAAAATTTATCCAGACTGGAGAATCCCAGATGTTCTGTAAATTTCAGCGCCTCACGTATATTCACTTAATATAATTTCCTCTAGATGCCTTCTATGCTATGTTCTCCGGCTGAACTCTTAATGTTGATACGGCATGACGATGTGTGTTCACTCGCAGCAGAGTAGCATGAATCTCCAAGTATCAAGAATAAGATTTTTGCATAAGGTATTTAATCAGAAAAGCATGCTGCTCTTTGGCAACAAACTTAAAAGAGCTCTGTGTCGACACATAGAATTCAGTCAACCTGACTAACTTGCAGAAGTTGGGGTTTCGCGCCTCGCGTAATATACCAGACCTTGCTTATCAAAATTAATTAAATCCGCCACAGCGCGCTGGAAGTGTGGCCATACCCTAGCTTGCCGGCCCCACTTCCCATCGGCCAATCAGGTCGCCCTAAATGCGCCACGCGCATTCCGAACAAGGCCGTCCCCCCTTCCCATCGACCAATCAGGTTGCTTCAAGCCGCCACGACAAGCACTAAAAGTGCGGTAGCGCGCTAGCATGCCGGCTCTTTTTCCATCGACCAATCAGGTTGCTCCAAACCTGCCACAACCTCAAAAGAGGTCGTCATACTAAGTTGGCTTCCCCAAACACGCCAACTTCCCAAAAGGCGCCAACATGCCGCACGCGCATGCCGCGCATACCAGACGCATATGCCAGACTCACTTACCAGACGCGCATGCCAGACGCGCTTACTAGACGCACATGCCAGGCACACATGCCGCACGCGCATGCCAAAAAGCATATGCAAGCCATGCCAACCATGCTACCACGCCTCTGGCCACCAACGGAAGGTAGCCATAATCAATGGCTACCCTTCCTCTTGAGGTGCAAATCTCAGTCGTCCAAGTTCACCACCAAACCGCAAGACTTGTGGCAACTTTTGGCCACAACGCCAAATCCTTTGGTTTGTGCCGTCAAACCCTAATTTGACCATTCCCAAAGGCATGTGCAAGCCATGCCGCCATGCCACAGGCGCAGCTATGCCACCTCGGGCCCGCAACATCCCTCCTGAATTCTTCATGAGTTTTACTGTCGGGCTTCTTTCACCTCCCGAACGAGCTCAAAACCTAAATATTCCCGCGTAAGGAGATAGGAAATTCTTTTTCGGTCAGAATGAAGGGGCGGACCGTCAAAATCTGAGTCCGTACGAGAATTCTACAGCGATTCTAGTAAAGGGCGCTAATTAGGGTTTCAGCATGCCAATTTAGACAAAGTTGCCAGGTTACCGACGGAAGGTAGCCACGATCAAAGGCTACCCTTCCTCCTGAGATGCAGATCTCAGTCGTACAAGTTCGCCACAAAGCTTGTTGGAACTTTTGGCCGCAATGCCAAATTCCACGGTTTGTGCCAAATTCCACGGTTTGTTGGCCGCGCCTAATGCATGCACGAGCCATGCCGGCCATGCCACCATGTCGCTGGACGCCAAACGAAAGGTAGCCACGATCAACGGCTACCCTTCCTCCCGAGATGCACATCTCGGCCCGTATGTTCGCCACCAAACTTGTGGCAACTTTTGGTCGCAATTCACAGTTTGTGCCAAAACCTAACTCTTTGGTCACGGCACCAACTTGGGTATAATGCCAACTCTTTGGTCACGGCACCAACTTGGCAACAATGCCAACTCTTTGGTCACGGCACCAACTTGGCTACCATGCCAACTCTTTGGTCACGGCACCAACTTGGCTACGAAGCCAATTCTTTGGTCACGGCGCCAAACCCTAATTTGGCCACAACGCCAAATCCTTGGCCGCACCACACCAAGAAAACAACAACATGCTACAGGTTTTCCATGAAAACACCCGAGACATCAAAACATGTCACAAACCGGGGATGCTCATCAGGGTATTGGTCTGGCGGTTTACATCGTGCGACGTGCAAAACGCCGTTACAAGAAAGTGTCATAAGAGTGAGGCGGTTAGTAATGGCAAGAGATAATGGTGAAACGTATCCTCATTATGGAAACATCAATTCCAGGCGTTACCCGTTACCATTATCTTCCATCACTCAATCGCTTTCACTTCTTACGAGGCCAGGGTACGTTTCATTGCGACTGGTATAAATAGGTCTCACCTATTTCCACCAAAGACAAGTTTTGGTCAGGAGGACAATACACATCCAGAAATCACCTGGTAGCTTTCCATTCAGCTCGCCAGTTCAACTTTCGGATACAAGTCGCAAAACACCCACACATCCAGAATCACCTATTCTGGCCTCAACACTTTCTTCGCTTCCCTCCCTAAGACCAACCCTTGTCCTTCACTTTGTGACCGAAGCAAGCCCGGAACGGCCATTTCTTGGTTTAGGCCAGGATTGTACAGATTGATCTCTCGAATCAAAAGTACTCCCGTGCAGTATATTGTTTTGGGTTTAGATTTGTTTCTCACCCGCACTCACACGAAATTACCAAAATTAGCAGAAACGGTTTTCACCCACAAACAATTGGCGACCACAGTGGGAGATTAATCTCTCGGTTACAATATCAATTTCCAATTCCAAGTTTCATTCTTCAACCCGGACATCAAGATGGTAGAAGTAAACGATCGTGCGAGGTTCAATGGCTCAGTTGTCAGTTATCACACGATGAGGAATGACTGGGGACTTCTCACGGACACAACAACGTCGCTCATGAAGCTCTGACATACACCCGGAAGATCCATTTTGTTGGGAGACCCTAAAAGCGAGTAAGTCTTATTAGACAGAGTACACAATCTACTACTTCAGGTTTTTATATTGGAAACCGACAGCCATGTTATCCCAAAAAAAAAAAAAAAAAAAAAAAAAAAAAAAAACTCATCCTATACTTTCTACCGCCATACAACATTCACGATTCCATGACTCTTATGGAATATTTATGCTAGCAGTGGGACAGCTACTTCGAACAAGGCTTGAATCACAACATAATGATAGTGCTCGACCCCCTCCTGATAAGAAATGAAGTTGCTGCTGATACTGGGAGAAAGATTCAAACTCCTCCAGTCGGGAGAGATAATATCACCACTTTATCATGAATATAAAACAAGCTACTGCGCGAGACCCTCTTTTGATAAAAACAAATGATGCCTTGAAAAATACCCCAAGTATGGTGTTGAAATGGATACGTCATCCACTATGTTTCCATTTAGAATGTGAACACTTTGCACGTATATTTCACGCCAAAATCGTGACCAGCACCCTGAAGTCTTTGTTCACCTCTTGACCGTGGATTGCGGGCTAACTGCCAACTAGT
The DNA here is from genome assembly GCA_023531295.1 of Papaver armeniacum. Classification (NCBI taxonomy): domain Eukaryota; kingdom Viridiplantae; phylum Streptophyta; class Magnoliopsida; order Ranunculales; family Papaveraceae; genus Papaver; species Papaver armeniacum. The sequence goes on from JAJJWW010008195.1 coordinate 85,913, forward strand.
GTCTGTGAAATTTCGCCTTCTCAGTTTGATCCTTAAGGCAGCAGTTTGGTAGTGTTTGTCGTAGATGCCATTTAGCTTCTAATTTAGCCGTTTATTCTCTGGTGATCAAATTCGTTTGTACTTTCTACAAAAACACTAAAATAGTGATATTAGCCAAAATATCGAAGCCTAACTAATATAAATATGGGTATAAAATATAGCACCTACGTGCTTATCACCACATTGGACAACTCTACATCTCCAGAATCCAGAGTTCTCCAAAATTAGGGTTTCGAATTTACAATAATTCGATAAACGTCGATAACTTTATATTGATCCAGTAATCAATATTTTAATTTATCTTTAATGTTCGGTCTTGCTACCAACATTTTGCTCAACTGAGCAATATGGTTGAACGGACGACCATTCAATATTCACGTCGAATCCAATACTCTGATTCCTACTTTGTCATTCGATTATTGACATTATATCAGGAATGAGCATTGCATAATTCAGCAACATCAGTCTAATACTCGACATACCATAATAGGTCCACGATCGAGCAATCTCATCGGACACGCGTCGATCCAAATTATCAAAACATCATTATTACCTCAACCGGTAAAAGGATATATCACAAGTCATCAAGACTCAACGTTTGTGCATTATTCTACCTCAGGCGGTAAAATGATATATCACAATTTATCAAGACTCGGTGTTCTGTCCATTATTCCGTCTCAACATGCACCTTATGCTCAATCCATGAGTCTCAGAGCATACCACATTCGTTTATTATGCTCGATTCATCAAGGCTAAGATTCATGTCTAGTCAAGTCAACAATCGACCAATTAAATACACGTCTGCCTTGCAGACTCCACATCCATGAGACATTAATCATGTCACATGATGGTATTCACCAGGGTTTCGGTCTAGAGGCCTACAGCACGTGTGTAAACCCACGATGAGATATGTGAGTAAATCGTCCAAGCAGTTGAAGGAGTTAGAAAAGTAGTGGATGGACAATCAACCAAGTCTCTCACACAATATGAAACTGGTTCAAACACGATTTCTACTTCCCCGTTATTTTACTCCTCGGTAACCGTCACACTTACTGGGATCAATGTGTCTACTACTCTTGTAATATAAATAAGTTCCTCAATCCACGATTGAACAACAAGGATTCTCAACAGAAAAAAATTCAATCAATCAGAACTTATCTTATTTGAACTCAACAGTTCACAGAAAACTTGCAGAAGTCTATAATAGATCCATAATCCTTGATCATCATTGATCTCACACACTTCTCAGCTTCCCTCCTACAGATCGACCCTCATCCCTCTTTGTGACCGAATTGACTCTGTAACGATCATTATCTTGGTTTAGGCCAGAGTCATACAGATTGATCTCTTGAACTCAAAGCACTCTATGCGGTGCATCTGTTTTCTAAAGGTTTAGCCAATTTTCTCGTTCGAGGAATCGCTCATCTCTCCACTTTTCCTCAAAAACCAGCGAATCGTTTTTGTTAGAGTATTGCTCGATCGAACTCGCAAGCGTTGCTATCTCAAGCTTGTTTGTCAAGTTTAGTTGATCAAAACTATATCTTGATTTCTACTTTACTTATAGCTATGTCTCGGATTAGGATAGAAGTGTGTAGTTGAGCATTAAACTTCACGGCGTTCAACAATTAAAGAACAAGATCTACTGAAGATCTTGGAGGAACTTCGACGACAAAAGGTATGTGGAGACTAAAACTTATCTATCACTCAGAAGTATATTTAATTCTATATTCTAATGAGACTAACTCGTATAGCTATATAGACTTTATGTTATACACATTTGAAATTTCGAGTCGAGTTTATCTCGTTTATGTAATTCTCGAAATATTAGTTTAAAGCTTAGAATGCTTCATCATCTACTTGACAACTTTAGTTAAGAACAATTCATTTGTTGGAAACTAAATATTAAGTCAAGATAATCATGTGAAAATTACTTTGAACATCTTACATGATCTGTGTGAGACAATCATTTGATGTTAACTCGGGATGTTTCGTATTGATAAAATAATCATTTGAAAATTACTTGAAGCTAGTGGTATGTGTAAGATTACCATTGTTGTCTTATAAGGATGTTTCAAATCGATTACTACCAATGTCTGGATACAACATAGTATGCGAACTGTGTGGTGCTAGTTCGGGTCCGGAACTTTTGTTTGCGAATTGTGTTTACGAACGAGTTTATCTATATTGGGTCCGGAACTGTGGTTTGCGAACGGCAAAACTCGGCAAGGTCCGGAACGGTATTTTGCGAACTCAGAGGTTAGGTTCTAAAATCGGTAAATATGACAACTTGTTCACATACTCTTTATGCTAACTATTGTTTATACTCATGAACTCAAGTTTGTTTGCGAACTCTGTTTGCAAACTCAAGTTTGTTTGCGAACTCTGTTTGCAAACTCAAGTCCCTGGATTTTAATGCTTTAAGGTGTGCGAACTAGGTTTGCAAACCGTGGCATTATGTTCTTGAATTGGTTCTTGTATACATACCTTGTACACTTACAAACCAAGCCGGATCTGTTTCAAATGCTTCATATATATTTCTATGAGATAGTGAACATTTGAACAGCTCTCTTAAAACACATTTGATCATCTATCATGATTGGTTGATTATCAGATTGAGTCTAGAAGTGTTAGATGAATATAGCTAAGGTAAAAGTGTTCATATGGCTAACTTCGGTTAACTGTTACTAAGCCAACTTGTTATACACGTTTAGGTACGGTTTATCTCTATCTGAATATAAGTATATTTCGTTTGTGTGTATCGAGCTAAATCATCTAATGGTGGAGATTGATTGCTTATTTCCTAAGCAAACTTAGCTTGAATCTTAAGTCAGGTGTTCATCTAACGGTGAATATTAATTGCTTTGTTAATAAACTATGTTAGCTTTGATTGTAAGCAACCCTTATTTGAAAGATTATATAAGGAGAAGCTCTAGCATCTGGGAAACCTAATCCTGACAATTTCGTGTGTCCTAGTTGCAAACTAGAGTCGATTCTCTCTTAACCTAGGTTTCTAATTCTTCTAAAAACCATTAATAGATTTAACGACTTAAAGAATTCGCTTGGGATTCGTGAAGCCAGGTCCAACTATTTACTTTGTAGTTGTGTATCCCGATCTTACTTTTTTCTATCGTATTGAGTTTAATCTTCTCTGAGAATTTCTCGAGATTTATCTCCGATAGGTTAGATATAAAAAGTAATCACAACAGTTTCTTAGTCCCAGACTCTTGTGATTCCACAATAACTTCTTTTGTTAATCAGTTAGGTTATTGTGAGGTGACTAATTTTTCTAGACTGCTCTTCCGGAGACATAAGACCGTATAATTAGTTGAGTTTCCTGTTTACCTTGATCTTTATCTTAAGACGGAAACAACAAAATAGAATAGACTAATTTGTGGGAGACGGATTTGTTTATAAGTCTCCGACTTTGGGTCGTAGCAACTTCTAGGCTATAAAGGACGTCAACTAGGGGAATCAAGTGCGCAGAGTCTTGCGAGATTCAAGAGGCGTAAGGAACGCGACTGTACCTTAATCAGTCTAAGGCTTGGTTACGGCTCAACTACATTCCAGTCCGAAGTTAGTTGTAGTAGGCTAGAGTCTGTAGTGGCTTAATACAGTGTGGTGTTCAAGTGTGGACTAGGTCCTGGGGTTTTTCTGCATTTGTGGTTTTCTCGTTAACAAAATTTGTGATGTTTGTGTTATTTCTTTTCTGCATTATTATTTTTTGTTATATAATTGAAATATCACAGGTTGTGTGTGTTCAATCACAGTTCGATTAATAGTGTCACGGAAAAATGAGGAGAGAGAAAGTCTGGCGCTTTCCCTAGGGTTTTGTGCGATTTTCATTTTTTTTCACAGATTTCTTATCAGTGATTCGTGATGATGGGAGAAACACCTTTACTTCTTGAGAATGGTAGTAACACAAATCATACTTTTGCTGAAAAAGTGAAAGCAAAGCAAACTCTACAGCCCACGGCTGTTGATATTAATACTTTACCAAATCCATCTTTAATCGATGGAGAACCATCCTTAGTCATTCCTGCTGATTTCTACCAAGAAGGATGTACGCCTTTTGAATACAGCTTTATTGCTCGTTTAAACTTTGTTAGAGCATAGCTCGGTTGAACCCACCAAGCGTTGGTATGTCAAGTTTGGTTGTCATATTTTAGTGAAGCAAAACTCAATTAAAGAGTCGCTTGATTATGTACTAGAGACAACTTCGTATAGGTTAGGATAGAAAGATTAGGATAATGAGACATACAAGTATTACTCGAAGACTTGAAGAATGTAAAGAAGTAACAAGCTACATCGACGACATCATCCTTCCTCTTGAGGTTAGTAATATTTTGACTTGAACTGTTTCATTCCCAACGTATCTTTCAAGTCGTGCTATATTGAAAACATAACTGCGAAGCTGTGAATGATTATACTCTAGTAGACATAGTGTTAAGGAATTAGATTACGAAGTATAACGCCTATCTTTTGAACTTCGTATATAACACATTGACATAATCGTATGTGAAAAAGCGTGGGTACAACAACTACACCCAATATTTCGCTTAGCAATCTGTATGGACTAACTCCAATATACTTTTAAGAGAATCAACCAGACTCAATCTTATTAAAAGTATATCAAAGAGATATTATCTCTCGATCCCTCGATTTAATTCTTACTCAATCAAATAGAAATCTGCAAGTCTAATTAAATACAAGAGATATAACTTGGATGGTACCAAAGACAAATATCCAAGTGTCAATCAATGTAAATCAACAACCAAAGGTTGGATATTCTAATTGATTGATCCAACGCACAACCTGTGATATTTCAGTTATATAAAAAAATATAATGCGGAAAAGAAATAACACAGACACCAGAAGTTTTGTTAACGAGGAAACCGCAAATGAGCAAAACCCCGGGACCTAGTCCAGATTAAACACACACTATATTAAGTCGCTACAAAAACTAGCCTACTACAAACTAACTTCGGTCTGGACTGTAGTTGAACCCCAATCAATCTCACACTGATCCAAGGTACAGTTGCGCTCCTTACGTCTCTGATCCCAGCAGGATCCTACACACTTGATTCCCTTAGGTGATCTCACCCATAACTAAGAGTTGCTACGACCCAAAGTCGAAGACTTTAATAAACAAATCTGTATCATACAGAAAAGTCTACGGTAATAGATAAATCTGTCTCCCACAGAAATACCTACGAGTTTTGTTCCGTCTTTTGATAAATCAAGGTGAACAGGAACCAATTGATAACCCAGACTTATATTCCCGAAGAACAGCTTAGTATTATCAATCACCTCACAATAATCTTAATCGACGCGGTGAAAGAAGATATTGTGGAATCATAAACGATAAGACGAAGATGTTTGTGATTACTTTTATATCTTGCCTATCGGAGATATCAATCTCAAGCCAATCGTTATGATTGTACTCAATACGATAGAAACAACAAGATCATGTCACACAACTACAAGAAAGTAGTATCGGTCTGGCTTCACAATCCCAATGAAGTCTTCAAGTCGTTAACCTACAGGGTCTCGGTAGAAACCTAAGGTTAAAGGAGAATCAACTCTAGCTTATACAACTAGTATCACACAGGAGGTGTGGGGATTAGGTTTCCCAGTTGCTAGAGTTCTCCTTTATATAGTCTTTCAAATCAGGGTTTGCAATCAATGTTAGCTTAGTAACAAAGAATTCAATATTCACCGTTAGATGAAAACCTGATTAGATTCAAGCTAATATCTTTCAACAGTTAGATCGAAAACTTAGCTTGTTACACACAAATAAAATGCACGTTTTAGGTTTGTGTAACCGTACCCAAACATGTACATTCGTTGGTTCAACATTAGTTAACCAAATGGTTAGCCATATGAGCACTTCCATATTAACCATATTCTTCTTTACCATAACTAGTTCAAATGACTCAAATGAACTAGTTAGAGAGTTGTTCAATTGCTTAGATTTTATAGAAGTATACAAGAAACAATCGAAGCAAAAACGATTTGATTCACTCGAATCGATTCATGAACTTTATATCCACGGTTTGCAAACTTGCATTCCTTAGTTAATATAAGTGTAAGTTCACAAATAATCGTTTTTAGAATATAACCAACCTAAGTACGCGGATTTAAGTACCCTGAATAAGTTTGTAAATAATTCACAAACTCCAGCAGATTTTCTCGGGAAGAGAACCTCCGACAGTACGCAGATTGGGTTCGCGGACTCTGTTCCGGTTTCCTGAGCAGCAAAGTACGCAGACTTTGGTTCAAGGAATAAGGACTTATACATGTTTGTGTTACCACACAATGTTTATATCCAACAATGGTTATATAATCTAAACTCTCATTTCAATCATTGAAACATTCTTAGAGGACGTTATATAGTTGTTATTCACAAACCATTTTTCGTCAAAGCCATTTTCAAGTGATTGAAACATAACATGACTTTAGTCACTAGGTAAAGATGAACTTAGCCAAATCAAAAGCTTACCAACACATATTTTGAGAAATAGATAAGCGAGATAAACTCGGCTCGAAATAGCAAATGTGTATAATCAAAGTCTATATAGAAAAATGACTTTTGTATCAAGATAGGAGATAGAGTAGATAGACTTTTGAGTGATAGATAAATTCAAGTCTCTACATACCTTTTAGTCGATGAAGTTCCACCAGTTCCTTGGGTAGTTCTTCGTCTTGTATGATGATCGCCATAGAGTTCTTGAGCTCAACTACACTTTCTATCCTAGTCCGGGACTTAGCTATATTAGACTAGAAATCAAGACTTATAGTTTTGATCACTAACATTGACAAAGATGCTTGAGATAGCAACGCATGCGAGTTCGACCGAGCAGTGCTCTAACAATCTCCCCCTTTGTCAATTTTAGTGACAAAACTATCAATACATATGGAATACAAAAATAGATAAATAAACTTTTGTAGCTATTCTTCCACATGCCTAATCTTCAAAATTACTCGAAATCTTCGCCACTTCCAAGTAATCCAACGATTCCAAAGGTTGTAAGTTTAGCATCATCGTTGTTGAAAATCCGTAGCTATAACAATGAGAAAACAAGAATTCTCAATCATTGTTATACAGTGTCATAGTATTATTACACAACATCAAAGTTCAATTGTATCACAACTTCGACAACAATACTATGGTGATATGTATCACTCCCCCTTAGTCAATACTCCATCTCACATGGAAACCACTCCCCCTTACATAATGATCTGAAAACCATATGTATTTGTAGTGTGAACTACATATTAAATCTCCCCCTTTTTGTCAATAAAATTGGCAAAGGTACGAAAACGGGATCCGAATGAAATTTCCAAAGAGACATTTCATGACCAAAAGTAAGCACATATCAACTTATTTAGATGAAATCATATAGCCGAGGCTAAATGCTTTCATCAAGGAGTTTATAAAGATACAAGATAACTCTTATAATATTCCAGAGCCGCACTCCCCACAAAGATTTGGCAATTAAGCACAAGTTCAATTAAGAACTCTCCCCCATAAAATGTCATTCCCGAAAGAACAACAAGAGCGACCTTAATTTCATATGAAAAGAAGGATTTCTTTGGACATAACAAATCACATACGAATATGAATTTGAATCCAAAAATACTCAATTAATTAACCACAAGAAAACCCATGATTAATCTAATCGGAATTTCTCAACATAAGAGAACTTACGGAGCCTCACGGTATATACATAAAATATGGGAGTGCGGAATAAACAAGGATTCATTCTATTTTCCATCACTATTTGCACAATGACATACAATAGACACAATCCTCGTAAACAAAAGTTTTATCCTTTCTTTTTATCAAAACATGACATAATAGGCTTTAACTTTTGTGATGTCAAAAGTTCATTCATTCTTTTATCAATACAAGCATATCGACATATGAAAGATTTAACTTTTGACAAGGTATGGGACAATCATAGTTCACGGACGCAAACACACATATCCCATAACAAATTGCAATATATAAAACCATAAAGATTAATACTTGCAAAAATCATCTTCCAAACAATTTTAGAATTTAAGCAAATAAACCTAAAAACATGAAGATGAAAATGTTGGACATAGCTATGTGTAATCACAATAATGGCTATTCCAAACTCTAGTTATTCTTCTAAACAAAACAAGAAAATAAAATTCTTATTCGAAGATTTACTAGATGTTAAGACCTTTGAAGAATTCTTTATTGTCCTAGAACTCCTTGTCGTTAATGACCATTGGGACATAAGGTTCATGAAGATAGGAGTTAATATCAATAAACCTTCTTGGACCGATGTCGAACTACGGACTTCGAATCTCATGAATCTTAAACACAAAAAATTTGTATTTGTTGAATGTCCTTTTGCGTCTCCTTCAACACTTCAAGAACATCAGAAAACTTCTGAGAATTTGAAGGAACAGCTCTAGGCTTCCTCACATTCCTTCTTTTTCTTTTTCCTTCATGATTGATGGCTTGACAATCATATTAACATCTTTTCCATCAGAAGACATAATGCTTGGAGTATCCATAAACGTATGGGTTTGTGAGAGGAAATCAAAATCTCAACAAGTAGTCTTAAGATAAAAGAAGTTTCAGGGAAGGAAAAAGGAATATAGGGTTACGCAACCTTTAACAAGTCCGTGCACGCACAACTCTGAACCCTAGAGAGAGTAGAATTTTCGAGAATAACCCTCCTTGGCACGTGAGACAAGATCAACAAATCAACACAACTTGTGTTGTGGTGAACAATAATTTGTCCACCATGTTCCTCTTGAGAGGAATCCACAGACCTTTGCCTATCAAAACGATTTGACCATATTTTCTCTCTAACGGTCTTGTTTTGTCCTTGGAAACTAACTTCTTAGACGAAGATAAAATCTTACATACCTCGGCGGTCTTCTGAGCGAGTTTAAGCTTGTTTGCTAATAGATTTGCTCTTCGCCGAAGTTTGTTGACATGTCTCAATTTGTGTTTGTACTTGTTACACTTTGATAGTTCATGACCCTTGAGTGAACAATATGAGCACGTCAATCTTGAATATAATTCAGGCATCAGAGATGTGCAAGCATCTAGACACATAGTGGAACTCGAAACATCATACACGAGTTTCCAAAGAAGGTGTCAATTTTATCTTCCAGTTGGTTGAGTTTTCTTACGAAAGAATATCAAGATTGATATGTGTATTGCTACAATTATCAAAATCAATATTTTCACAAAGAAGTGCAACGCTTGATTTCTCGTCTTCATTAGAATCATAGTTGTCGGACATTTCATCAAGAGTTGCAGCAAGACCTTTGTTCCCGGTGTATTTCTTTCGATTTGGACACTCATTTGCAAAATGAACAAAACCTTTACACTTAAAGCACTGAGGCATATCCTCGTCATCATTTTCATCAATATCCCTATTTTTAGGAGGAACACGATTATGAGGTTTATCTGACGACTTGGATTTATCTCTGGAAAACCTTTTACTTCTCTTCAAAAGAAGATCCCTAAAGCTGTCTTGTGATCAACGAGGCCCGACTTGTCAAGATCTTCATCTCGATGAATCAACCTCGAAAGATCATCTTCAGAGATATAAACACTTTAAATTTTATCAAATAATTTAGTGTTCTTTAGTGCTTTGAAAGCAACATCCTTACTAGACTTGGACGTATGCTCATGTAAAGATCTTTAGCTCCTGTTGATGGTGGATTTTCGTTCAAGGTTAAATTTGTAAAATACCAGAAAAAATCATGCGCTAACATCTTGTAAAAGATAAAGCCATTTATAAGTGTTGGATACTCCCTCACTTAATTCACCAGGAATGGAGCATGTGGCAACAATCCCATTACGTGAATACATGAAATTCCTCAGGTTGGAGCATGTGGCAACAATCCCTTCTGTGAATTTCATATCGGCAATTGTATTTCCAGTACTCATTATCGGTGTGGCGTGACGGACCGAGTGTTACTCTTACAGAGTAACACTAACCTCCAAGCACTATAATGAAACCATGTACGAAATACCCGTACAGCTGACTCTCGGTGTGTTATACTAGCGATTGAGCCCCTCTCGGTGTGTTATACTAGCCCGATTGAGCATCCGGACCGACCGTATCGGTCCAGGATATGATTCGATCTTGATCATCCAACTCCATAAGCATGATTGGATGACCCCATATCAATTCCAT